>SZWC01014985.1:49763-70429 GCA_023375785.1 Penium margaritaceum
CACACACATACACACACACACACACACACACACACACACACACACACACACACACACACACACACACACACACACACACCCACCATCACTGTAGGCGATTAATCTGAATCAGAGCTCTCGGGTGTGACACTGATGTACCCATAATGGATCACACAGCTGGATCTTCAGTCAAGTGCCAAATTGGCAGCCACAGCATCCATTCTAGACGTGTTTGAGAGCTTGATCGTAGTGATCAGTTTAACATGATTGATTTGTTTGTAGGATGACATGGAGCATGTGTAGTAAGGGGAAGCATGCATCCAAATATGATTGTGGATGATGTGATTGAAAGTTGTTTAGTCTTGCTTGTGATAAGCGGGTGATGTTGGGTTGCTGATCCCTCAAGATCACACGACCGGGTTGTCTGAGTATGTGAGAAACCACCAGAAACTCACTTGCTTTCCACTTTGGTTCAATCCCTGGGTGGCGTCCGGGCCCCACGTTGAGTGTCTCGAGTGGGTGGCCCGGTCAATCGGCGTGTATCAACCCATAGCCTTGTTACTCGACTTACTTCTTCCTGTCTTGTTTTCCCCCTCTACACAACTGAGGCTCAGGCTTGCTCCATCTCATGGCTCCACACATGGCACTTGTTTGCATGGCTTATCCTGTCCGTGCTAGCAAGAATTGCCATCTACACCCACTATTAATCCATTTTCATAGCCTTTTTGAAATGGAACCAAACAAGGGCCATCGCTTGCAATGGAGCGATGACCCATTTCTTTTTCATTTTTCTCCACCTACAATCAAACTTGTTTGCAATTGAAATTTTGTTTAGAACTTACCCAAAATTCAAGATTCAATGTATTTTTCTTGCGCGGCATCTACTGGGTGTTGCCAGCATGGAGCCTAGAGGCGTCCACACAAAAATGTAACCCTATCTTGTTGAACATAGTTAGGGGTGTGATTTAGCTATGGTTTGTACATTGAAATGGGAGGGTTTACGTGTCAATAAAAACAGAAAAAGACCATTTTGAAGTTATCACAATCAAGGGGAAACACAATTGCTTTTCCTGACTCCTATTTCCACTCGTTAAATATGTGCAAACCCTAGTCAATCCGGAATCCCCTATGGTTACACTTGAGGGGTTGAGGTTGTATTTCTACGTGGACACCTGTTGGGCTCCACGGTAGTGTGGCCCAGCAGGTTCCCTTTCAATGCAAGTTTCAATACACAAGATAGATACCAGAGAAATTTGATTGGGAGAAAATTACTACCTTTACTTGAACAAATCAATCCAAACCTAGACTAACGCTGTCTACAATTTGGACTATTCTATGTGGATCTTCCTCGTCAAGCTCAATGTCAAAGGCATTGGGGAGTGATGGACCCCCCATGGAAACCTGCGCCAAAATCAACCAATAATACAAACAACCCCATCAAAAGAGGGCTTGTTATTGCCCAGTCAAGGCATGCGACTGGGTTGGGGTCCATGTAGGCATTCGATGAGCCAAATGACGTTGTTCTTTTCACATACCGCTCACGAATAAAAATCATTCGGTCATCCAAAACAAGCATGTTGTGAATGACTGTATGATGGAAATTAGAAACAGAATACAACTGATAGGTATGGAAAACTGAAAAGAAAATAAAAATGCACCCAATCGTATTGCACTCGTAACCACAAGAAACCAAAGATACATGCCTTCCAACTGATTTTCTGCAGTGTAACAGGGAAGGCCACGCAGTTCAAGATAAACATTGATCAATACATGATAAATGCTAAATGAAAATGATGCTGAAAAACTTGAAAATTCAAATAATGATCAAAATTTACCCCTACTTCATCCATTGCGACTACTAACTGGTCAGATAACACATTAAGTCCTTGACTGCGGACACAGTTCATCTAATTTTGAGAGTTATGGCATCCTATCCTTAAAGTTTCAAACCGAGGCCACAGCTTATCCATTTTACTAGGCTGTGGCATTCCTCTTAAACGTGGTGCAGGATGGGGGAATTTCACCATTTTGGCCTTGTTGTATACTGCTGAGTGTGTCCCTGACTCCCCTCCTGGGATGCATCCTCCAGAGCAACAACCTCATCCACATAGCACCACTAATGTTTCACTAGTCAGCTCAGCCAGTGAACCAGAGCAACAAGGATGTCTGCCGGTGCTTCCTTCACATTCTAACACCCTCATTCTCGCTTGGGCAATTCTTGACACAGCTGTGGGTGTAGTGGCCACATTCTTTGCCACTGCCAAAGCTAGCAGTGCTCTCACAGGCACGATGGTTGAGCATGATACAGCAGCCTACACTGAATTAGCTTCCAGTCATTCTCTTCAGGGAGCTGTTGCTGCCAGTATTGCTGTACAGGTAGCTGTTGCCTCATCCGCTGTTGCCTCTGCTGCTACCACAGTAGCTGACACTACACCAGGTACAGTCAGCTCCATCCGCACGTTGACAGTGGCTGTCCTCACCCCCAAAGGGGAGCCGCAGACACTTGAACATTACGTCGGCACCAGCGTGTTGGTTGCGTATACATCAGTCTTTGTTGCTGGTGCCCTAGTGACTGAATTGCTGTGCCCCCTGGTTGCCATAGCAGTGTGGACCTTTGTACTCGCTTCATCCGTGGCAGTACTAGTGTCTCGGTGTTAGAGTGGTGAGCACTTCATCCTGCATCTTGCAATCTTCACTCATCTTATTCCTTGTGCACTCTCCTCCATGCATCATTCTTGAGGTCACAGACACTCTTGGGGCCTTACAGGCAGCCCTTTATGATGCACATGCTTATTGTGGTCGCCTCCAAGAAGAACCTCAGCGCACGCTGAAGCCAAGACGGAAATGACTATTGCTGTAGCAGACATAGTAATGGAGCGTCTTCACTCCATGCCCTCATTTTTGGGTCCTGTATGGATTGGGGGCTCCAGGGGTGCTGATAATGCTGTGGCTGCTAGTGGTGTTGGGAAAGCTGATTCTAAATCTGGGTCTACTGCTGTGGGGGGGACTGCTCGCAACCCTCCCATGACCAAACTATTTCCGATCATGCAGAGTCACAACTCTCACTGTTAGAGAAACAGAAGGAATTTGAGACCTCACCATCCCATGTCACACCCAAACTGACCTTCTCTTTGTGGGAGACATGCTTTAGCTCTTGGATGCAAGGTGAGCTCCTCTAGGGGTGCTACTCTCCAGCTGATCCCTCTGCCACTCCTCCATTCATCCCCTCTCCCTCTGAGGCTGCTTGTGCTAGACTTGCCTTGATAATTGCTGAACCTATTCATCTTCTCTTGATGACATTGGCACCTAGAATTATGACACAACACGGTGCAGTCCTATTGACCCCATTGGACCCTACTCCCTTATTTGCCACCAAAAAACCCATCTCCGGTCACGCTGTCCGGAGCGCCCTCACTGTCCAGTTTCGCTAACCGTGCATGAGGGCGGATGAATCTGCTGATGCTTGTCTTACCCGCAGTCTGCTTCTCCTGCATGACCTTGACAAAGACGGGCCTGACCAGCTTTCCCCTTGCCACTCCATCATAGCTGGACTGATCTTCGAGCTGTCTAATCTTTACTTGCATGTCCCTTAAACTCAGCTTGAATGCCTTGTTGCTGATCCTGTTCCACCCAACTCACCTCCTGGCATCGGCTCCTTCTACAAGCTCACAGTGGGGCATCTTACAGATTGGTGGAACAATATGTAAAACCAACGACTCCATCGCACTGTGGTGCTATTAGTGACCACATTTTCATCCCAATCTGCCACTGCTTATTCTACCAGGACACCATTAAGCCTTTGTGCCACACCATTTTACTCAGGGGCCTTGGGGACAAGCATTTTGTGCCCGATGGCCCATTTAGCAAGGAATTATTGAAGGTCATGGGAGAGGAATTCTCCACCTCTGTTACTCTGGATCTTGCCAATCGAGCCACTGAAGCGGCTCATGTTCTACGTGGACCACTTGATGAAAGCCGGTTTGGCTTCAACTTTGGATTTGAGTGGGATTTTTGCTCCAAAGCAAGAATGATCATCCACAATGGTAAGGAAGTACTCATACCCTTGGAGAGAGGAGGGACTGATGGGTTCCAAAAGATCCATGCGAAGAATGTCAAGTGGCTGAGCTGCTTGGGCTGCTCAGGGAGAATAAGACAGGCCTTCAAATTTCCTAAAATGCAGGCAGTGTACCGAGGGGCAGCAATTTTGGTCAAAGGAGGAATCGATGGAAGTATTTCATCATTTTCTAGGTTTGGAGGCAACAAAGGGCGTTGAAGTTGGCATGTCCCAGGAAATTTGGGTGGAGAGGATTTGGCATTTGTAGCGAGATTTTGTGGGCTGGAGAGGCTTTGGCATTTGTAGTGAGATTTTGTGACACCTGCTTCAACAAGGAAAAACGGAAAGAGTCTAAGGAATTTGCAGATGGTAGAGATTGTTACAAATGGAGAAGGTCGCCTGAGGCTTGTTATCTGCAGTTGTCACTTGGGCTTCAGATCCGTAGGCAGGGAATAGATGCCGACATCTTCTTTGTAGAGCTGACAGACTGAAAGAAGGTTGTGCCTTAGGTCAGCAGTGGGATAATCATGTAGCTGTCCACTCGGTGCTGCACGAGATGTGAGTGTGGCACTAAATCGACACAGCGACTTCATGCCTTTGGTTGTGGGAGTAATTGTGCCTGGTGATGTGAGAGGACTAGTGATGTCAGCATCATTTAGTGCGTGGATGGCACACCTAGATTCCAGCTCTTTCTTGATGTGGAGTGAGTCAGGCATTACGAGGACCATTGCAGGTGGAGGATCGCTATCTTTGGACAGCTGCTTGTACAGTGTGCAGAAGCACATGGACTGATGCTGGCGGAGGATCACACTTGTCCGTGGGTTGAGTTGAGCAAATAAGAGAGCAGGTCGTCCATGTGGCGGTAACGGCAACAGTGTACATGGGGTGAAATATGCTGTTGATGGCCAGGGCTTGGAACCTACTGCGTTGATACCATGTCAGACTTTTGTGTTGGTACTATACCATTATGGAGTAGTATGCCGTACTGCCATATGATTTCGCCCTTTAATATAGTTCACGGCATGTAGTAGAGGTTTGTCTCGTGGAATACTGATTTGTTTGCTTTCGCATTGGATGAGACCACTTCATTTAATTTTCCTTTTTTTATCGTTTTAAGCCACCGAGCGGTGTTTTTCAGCTCGGATGCTTACAATTTCCAGTAATGGTGTACGTTCGACACCAGAAATCCTGTAAGCATGTGGCCGTTGGTGGTAAAAAAAGCACAGTTTGGATTTTGCTCAGTCTCTCAGAGCTGAACGAGACATGACTGTTTAACAACTCATGTTTATATTTGGCAAATTATTTTTCGTACAAGAGCCAACTGAATGAATTTTTCTTCCCCAAATGAATGTTTAATAGAAAATTCAAATAGCAGTAAGGTAGTGTGAGCAATCCAAAGGATATGAAGTGTCAGACTGAAGTAACTGCAGAGAGCAAGCAACAACAAGAGACTGGACCAGGCAGTACGAGCGAGCAAAGCGAAGTAGAAGCAATGGGGATAGAGGCTGATTAAAGGGAGATGATTGATTGATAGGTAGTGGAAGCACAAAAGGTACATGGAACTAGCTGCCTTAACGTAGTGCTTGTCTCTCGCTACAACCTCTGCAAGGTGGAAGTGCTGGTTTGCTAATGCCAGGCAATGTGCGACAATGTGGTTGCCAGGTGCTGACTGGTTTTCCACTCGTGCACCTTGATTGTGCTAGTGCCCGTGCACAAATCTCATGGGCCCTTGACCGTTGGTGTTTGTGTGGATGGTTATTTGCCGAAAACCAGAGTTTTTCTGGCAGCCTTGCTGGTTTCTATTCTTTGTTTCCGACACATCCAGCAGAGGCTATGTTCTCAATGGCACATTTCTCGGTGAAGACAACAGGTTGTGAGACAAGTGCCACCTGGATTATAGACTCTGGTCCCTCTTCTTGATGTAGCCTCCTCACAATGTTGATCTGGCTTTCCCCAAGAAGTCAGCCACGACTGGCTGCATCTTCTATGCTCAATGTAAGATGCATTGCTGCACCTACCCTGAGTTTTTCTCCTTGGCCCAGAGCCCATTGGAGCTGCTCCATGCAGACCTGCTTGGTCCTCTCCTAGTCGAGCCATTGTCGGACCGCGGACGGTACGTCCTCACCCTCACAGACAAAATCACCCAGATATGTTGGTCCTACAGTCTCCACCACAAGAGCAACACTACCCTGGCTGTTTGCTTGTGGCTGGCCATGGCCAAGCATCTGTCCAATCATACTCTCCACACGTATCGGTCAAAACTTGATGGACAGTTCCTTGCCAAGATGGATGTATTGTATGCAGAGCATGGTGTTTTAACCAGCTCTCCATCCCAGCCACACTCTAGCAGTGTAATGTGTTAGAGCGATGGAAGTACACCATGGATAATGTGGTCTGTGTCATGAAGTATGAGTGTGGTCTCCAAGAGTTCTTCCGATGTGAGGGATTTTACTACATGACATGGGTCTGGAATCGCTTTCCCCATGGTCTTGTATCGGACCATGTCACACCGCACAGGCTCTGGTTTGGCCATCTTTCCGGCCGTCAACTTGCTTGTTTCTAGGGCTCCCTAACTTGCGTCTGGTGAACTAAGGACAAGCATGGATCCAAGGTCTCCCCACAAGGTCGCATGTGTGCCTTTTGCGGAACTGTCCTGTGGTCAAAGGCTTGCACTTTTGAGAGTGTGCTCATTACAACATCGTTGAGTCCCAAGATGCCCTCTTCTTCCAGGCTCTCACTTGCGAGGGCCTCTCCTGTTTCCTCTCTCTTGCTACCAACCATGCTGCCACGTGTGTGGCAGCATGGTTGGTTATCTGCCGGGGCCTCCCCACCTATCGGCTAATCACCAGCCAATGACGATCAAGCCATTATGGCTGTTGGGACTGTGATCTTTTTGGTCCTCCTAGCCACACTTGTGTATGTCCCTGTGGCAAGCAAGCCCCACTTCTGTGCCTATGTCCATCCCTTCCATGGTCCATGCGGCCTCCCTCCCTCTATACCTTCTTCTGTTCTTGTGATGGTCCCTCCAATCTCCCCTCTTTATACCGTTGATGTGGTCCCTGTGAACTCCCCTGTGTCTTCCTCTGCAGCGGCCCCTTTGGCTGAGGCTATGTTCTCACCTGCTCCTAGCCCTCCTCTTGCCTGCTAGCCGGCTGACATCACGTCTGCATCCTTGCTTCCCTCTGAGTCTGCATTTAGCTCCATTCTTGCGTCCTAGCCTGATGTGAGCACCACATTCACCTGTGAGCCTTGTGGCCGTCTCTAACCGCTGCCCTCTAAGGCTCAGCGGCTGGCTGTCTTGGTGCCCAGACGCCTTGTCCACACCATTGGGCTTAGATTCAAAAGCAACCTACACCGAGGTACACCCAGCATGCCCGGTCTGCCACGAGCTGGTATCCCATTTGTTCTTCATCACATACGATGCCGCAACCGATCTTGTCATAGTCCATCCTCCTCTTCAAGAGTAGATCCTTGCCACCTAAATCTCTCCCTCGATGTTACCTGATCCATCAGGTGACATCGAGGTATCAGGTGAGGACGAGCTCCAAAGATTGAATACCCTGGAAAGCATCCTGTGAGGACGAGCATTTGAGAGCATCGATTATATGAGCTTGTTTTTCCTCTACTCTGGCGGAAGGAAATACAAGCCAAGAGTGTCTTTCATGAGACGGTGAAGCCAGATGTCTCACTACATTGTTGCAAGGCCCGTTTGACAATCAATGGATCCTCATAGGTGGAGGGTGTCAATTTCATCAACACATTTGTGCCTGCTGGATGCATGACTACAAACCGTGCTTCTTTTAGCATCGTGGCCCAGCAGAATTGTGAGATGCACCAGATGGATGTGAACAACACATTTCCCCACAATACTCTAGATGAGGATACCTACATGGTGTATCCACATTGCTTCATGGTTAACATAAAAAAATACCACTTGCACAAGGCCTTGTACAACCTCAAGAACTCACCAAGGTGCTATACACAGAGATCATGGGCATTTTTTCATGTGCAGGCTATGTGTGGAGTGATGCCGATCCGTCTCTCTTTCTCTGATGCAACGCCAATCCTAGTCTATATTGACAACCTCCTAATTGTGTGTCCTGTGATGAAGACCATGAAGGAGTGTAAGGCCTTACTCCAAGAGGCCTACAAGATGAAGGACCTTGGTCTTGCAGTTTTATTTCTCGACATGGTGCCTATGAGTGATCTCCATCGACGGACAATCCTAATTCATTAGGAGAGCTATGTCCGGGTTTGGGATAGCACCCGGGTGTTTGGTGCATATTACACTACTTCCACTCCTATCACACTGGATGGACAAGGTGCCTTAAAGGTGGATGATCTCTCACAGCTAGGAGAGCCAATGGACGTGACCCTGTACATGAACATCTTTGGCTCCCTCATGTACTTTAGCCACATCCACTTGGCCTGACATGGCCTTCTTTGTCAGCCTCCTTGCGCAGTTCTCATTTGACTTCAGGCAAGATCACTGCACATGGTCATGTGAGTGGTATGATACTTGGTCTCTACACTTTATCTAGGAATCTGCTTCCTTTGATATTGCTTGATGGTAGTTGATAGCTACACAGCTAAGGATTGGGCTTGGAGTTGTGACCGGAGGATTTGGATGGGCTATGTTTTCATACAGGAAGAAAAATCTGTATCATAAAACAGTAGCAAGCAGGATTGCATTGCATGTAGCTCTTTCTAAGGTAGAGCACTTTGCACTGGGAGTTGGGGCCGCTCAGGAAGTGTGGCTGCTGTGCTGGTTCCGTGAGTTGCGTCAGTCTGTTCCTTCCATCATTTTGTGTTCTGACAACCAGATTTCTCTTGCCATTGAAAATAGCTTTAAGTGTTTCATACTTGTACAAAACACATTGTTGTTGAGAACCACTTAATGCATTACTTGATTGAATGGCAGATGATATCCGTCATCTCGGTCGTACTGACCTATAGCAGGATGCCTTCTTAAAAAAAGGCACTGGTGCGTGGAAAGTTTGGGCTAGCCATTTCTTTTGTCGGTTCTTGTCCCTTGCTTGAGAGTGCATGAGGGTGGAGTGCGCACGAGTGCACTGTTGAGCATGTCGTTCCGTACTCATGTAAGTTTTGCACATCTGCGGACATGCATACAATCGGGTCATGGGGGAGTATTGAAATGTGAGCCGTTCACCTCAGTGTATGCAGCTGATTGTGGCCACTCTGTCGTTTCCATGTTTACACACATCCCTGATGGGGACCCATCTGGTACTAGGGCGGCATCCAGTGGTCATCTACCCATTCGTAGCTGCAAGATGGCTACTACGGCATGCCGGGAAAATGTGAAGGCATTCTGATATCTTTATGCAACCTGTAGGATTCCCTCAACTGGAATTGCATCCCATTTGCATATTTTCTCCTTGTCTTTCCACCAAGGTTCTGTGAACAAAGGCATGGCCAAAACAGTGGTTTAGAGCCAGTTTAGGACAAACTTTCTTACCGTGGCATGCAGCCTGACCAGCACCCGTGGAAACCATTTACGCACTATGATTTCTTCAGGGACTACGCCTTAGCCAAACCCCCTGTTTTTATCATGTCTTCTACATCAGCAGCACCGTTAGGAAGCTTCCACATTTTGTCTCATCCCCACACGTGAGCTTTTGCATGGGTGGTCTTGCGAACTGCATGACTAAAAATGCCATGCCCCCTGTTGCTGGTTTGTTGCTTAATCTAAAGCAAAAAACAAATACCGTGTGTGTGCTCTTTCAGGTCTCTCTCTCTAATTGCTCCCTCACACCTTATCTTTTTTCCCTATCCACTGGAACCAGAGCAGTGTGACAGGAAGGAAATGTCACTCCCATGTCACTCTCGGCTCATAGATCACTTCTGCACCATAAAACTGTGGCAAATGTGGCAGGATCTCCACCTGCCTCTTGATGGGTTCTTCTCTATTATCCCTCACGAATCCTTGCTACTCATCTACTCTTACTTTGAGCACCCCATAAATCTTCCAGAAGGTGCAGTTCCAGCATGCACACTCCTCCTATGAAGAAGAAGCAGGCCGCCGTAGTAGCTGTCACCGTAGGCAGCCAACCACAGAAGCATTCACCTACATCTTCCCGCGCCTCCTGCAGGCTCATCACCATCCTAGAGAGGGGCAGTGTCAGTCTTAGATGCTGGCACTACTTCCTAGTATTGCTTTCAGCAGCTGCATCGCAGTCGTCGCAGGTGTAACCATGGCATTGCCACCACTGCCCGTTCTTTGTGGTGTGGTGATTTGTATGAACAACAACTGAAGAAGCACTGACAAGGATATTAGGGGGGGGGGGGGGGGGGGTCACAACACCACTTGGCTTTCTTGTCATCTGCAATACAAGTAGCAGCCACAACTTCAGTATAACAGCAGCACTCACCACACAGCTGGCAGTTGCCAAAGCAACTGACTGTGGGGCATTTGTAGCTGTAGCCAGCACTCAATAGCCGCACCGCTAAAGCAGCGTTTGCACCAACAGTGTTTCTGCTGCAGCCATCAGAGCTTTTGGACTCTTTTCCACAGTAGGAGCAGTGCAGCAACAAGTTTCCACGTGCTTTAGCTACTCCCAAAAAATCACCTACGGCAGCAGAAGCCCCACTACTGTTGTGCATCTATACTGGATTCCCACCATCTACTGAACCAATCCCCGCATTGCCTACAGCAACAGCTGAATAGGCCTGGCTAGACAACAGTATTGTTTGCTGCAAAGGGTGCAAACTTGGGCGTTGTCTCGAATGCTGGCGCAGCATCCCGGGCTATCATCTGGGTGAAGAATGTTGTTATTTGAATGCCCCTTGCCCACTAGTCTCCAGAATTGGCAAGTAGTGGACGGACCAGGCATGCACTGCTCATGTGGAGCAAGTCCCCTGGGTCCGGTCCAACAGACCAGGCATGCACTGTCCTTGTTCAAGGATAAGTCCCCTGGGTTTTTCTGATGATGGCTATTCAGATTGTCAATCTGACCGTACCGATGGAAAGAGCAGGTGTCAAACTGTCAGGTGTCCAAGTTTCGGGCTGATCCAACGGTCGGATTGGAAGATGCAAGATGTGCCTTGGATCAGGGGATGTCTTCCCTGATTGAGGGGATGACCTCCTTAATTTAAGGAGTGACATCGGCCGAGGCGCGCGCGCTTCGGGTTAGCCAAGGCGCGCGCGCTTCGGCTGCCAAAGGCACTCCTCAGCTATTTATGCCTTGTACTTGCCATTGTCTCAACTACTCCTTCACTTGATGTCTCTTGTTTGAGCTGTGCGCTTGAGACTGAGCTTGATATGAACTGCTAAGGTGGTTGTAATCTTGCTCGTGTGAGAGTGCTGACTTAATTTGTTGGGCTCTCACACNCTCGCAGTGTGGAAGCGGGCCAACAAGAAATGCATGGCCATTCTGGTCTCAGCAATGCAGCAGCATCTGCTCTCTCATATCTCCGGCCTCACAAACGCAGCTGAGGCATACAAGAAACTATGCAAGGTCTACCAGAGTGACTCCCTCGCCAACCGTTTGTTCATCCTCCAAAAGTTGTTGAGGATGCAGCTGAATGAAGGCGAGGACGTCCTAAAATTTTTGCAGCAGTTTGAGACTCTCCTTCAGCAAGCCAGCAACATGGGCTGGAGCCTTGAAGCCGACATGCAGGGGATGATTCGCCTCATGGCTCTTCCACCAAGCTGGGGCCCCATGATTACTGTGATTGGTGGCTGGCCAGAGGACCACGTGAAGTACTCCAACATCTCAGAGTACATCCGCAATGAGGCTATGCGGCGTAGCCATAGCGAGGCCAACATCGCAGCCTATGCTAAGGGCGTCGCAAGCAGCAGTGGCACTAGCAACTCAGGGCAGCAGCAGGGGGCAGGCGGCAAGGGGAAGGGCAAGCGACAGCCTGGCAACTGCCACAACTGTTGCAAGGCAGGATACTGGGCAGGCGAGTGCCGTGCTCCAAAGAAGGAAGGGGTCAAGGGAGAGGGAGAGAAGGGTGACAAGGGAGGCAAGGGTGAGAAGCAGCCCACCGCACTGATGGCACAAGGCACGACTGGCACTGGCAATGCACTCCTTAAGCCAGGGGCCTTTGCACTTGACTCTGGCACAAATCACCATTCCACCAACGACAAACGGGGGTTCACCTCCATGGACCCCTGCCACCTCAACTTCCGTTGTGCTAACGGGAGGGTGGAACCAGCTGAAGGGGTGGGTGACAAGCTGGTCACCATCCAGGTGAATGGCCAAGAGAAGGAGCTCAAGCTCACCGAGGCAGTCTATCTGTCCAACTTCGCTGCCAACCTACTCTCTGTCGGCAAGATTACTGACCGAGACATGACGGTTTTCTTCGACAAAAACAGGGCCGTTATCCTTCCCACGTTGGCAGTGAAAAAACAGTATGCTGCAAAGAGTGTGGTGGCGGATGTTCCACGCGTGGATGGCCTCTACATCCTCCAAACCAAGATGGAGGGTGCTGCCGAAGCAGGGGCAGCCATGACTGCCGGGGGCAGTCAGGTGGTAGAGGCACAAAGCAGCCGCCCGTCAACAGCAGCAGATATAACAAAATCAGTGGAAGCTGTAGCACCCACCCAACCCGAAGCAGTCGCTGGGACTGTCACGGCATCGGAAGCGAATTGTGGCCAAGACCTTTGGCACAGGCGCTTGGCCCACGCCGCCCACTCCACGTTGGAGACAATGGGCAAGTACGAGCTGGTACGAGGCCTGGCCTTGGGGAAGGGAGAGGGTGCGGGAAAGGTGAAGAACGTATGTGAGGCCTGCCTCATGGGCAAGGCTAAGAGGAAAGGGCGCAAGGGGAACAAGCACGGAAATTTGGCGAATGAACCTCTCGAGTTGGTCCACACCAACGTGTGCGGGCCGATGCGGACAGCCTCAGTCGGAGGCTGCAGGTATTTCCTCACCTTCACAGATGACAAAACGAGGAAGATCTGGACGTACTTCATGAAGCAGAAGAGTGAGGTAAAGGAGCATCTGCAGCACTTTGTCGCAATGGTTGAGCGGCAGACCGGCAAGAAGGTCAAGGCCCTTCGTTGTGATAACGGTGGGGAATGCAAGGCCTGTGAGGGCTGGCTGGCGGAGCAGGGGATACGGCAAGAAAGTACAGTACCTGAGTTGCCCGAGAGCATCGGTGTCGCTGAACGGCTCAACCAAACCATCCTCAGGATGGTAAGAACGATGTTGTATGAAGCAAAGCTGCCAGGACGGTTCTGGGCCGAGGCTACTAGGACAGCGGCATCATCAACCTCACACTTGCATCAGCCCTTCGAGGAAAGGGGAAAAAGAAGCTGCCGCCGATGACCCCACAAGAGGCATGGTCGGACAAGAAACCAGATGTCTCACATCTGCGAGTGTTTGGCTGCCAGGCCTATGCCAAGAAGCTGACGAGGGAGGGTGCCAGTAAGCTGGATCCGCAGGCCAAGAAATGTCTGCTCTTGGGGTACGACAGTGCCCAACGCTCTTACAGGCTCTGGGACCTACAAGGAAACAAAGTGATTCGTACTAAAGACGTGGACTTCAACGAGGCTGTCGTAGGAGCAGAGCAGCAGTTCAAGGACGAGCCAGTGCCTAAACCGGGTGAATGGCTGGTTTTACTGGAGACAGGCGATGAGGCACCACAGGGGTGGAGCAGCAACAAGGCAACAGAGGCAAGAGGAGTGGTAGCTTCAGGGAGAGCCGCAACAGAGGACTCTGATGTTGATTCAGATTCCTCCTCTGATGATGATGAGGACTCTTCCACTGAGGGAGAGTCTGTGGTAAGAGAACTAGAGCAGCAAGAGCAGGAGCAGCAGGAGCAGCAACAGCAGCTGTCGCAGCATCAGGCAGTAAGACACAGCTCGTGCTCATCTATCCCACCACGACAGTATGATGCTACAACTGGTGAGTGGATTGGTCTGAGTTACGCCTTCGTGGCTCAGGGAGAGCCGTCCACAGTGGCAGAAGCACTTGCTCTACCAAAAATGTGGCCAAGTGGAAGGCCGCCATCAAAAGCGAGTTGGCCTTGCACAAGGAGAACAGGACATGGAAGCTGGTGGACTGGCCTGCTGGCGCTCACATTGTAGGGTGCAAGTGGGTCATGGTCAAGAAGCTGAAGCAGGATGGGACCATCGACCGCCACAAGACGCGGCTGGTGGCCAAGGGTTTTGCGCAGCGGCCGGGGAGCGAGTACGAAGGGACGTACGCGCCCGTCGTCACCTTTGCAACGATCCGGTCTCTCCTCGCAACAGCAGCAGCCAAGAACTTAGAGGTTCACCAGATGGATGTCAAGACTGCATTTCTCTACGGAAAGCTTGATAAAGAAGTCCTGATGGAGATGCCTGAGGGGGTGGATGCACCACCCGGAAACGTTTGCAAGCTCGACAAGTCATTGTATGGGCTGAAACAGGCCCCGAGATGCTGGTACAAGGAGATGGACGCCTTCATGGAGGGGTCCGGGTACGGTCATTGTGAGAACGACCTCAGTATGTACGTACGAGAGGACGAGGATGGCCTCGTCTTGGTGGCTCTTTACGTCGATGACCTCATCATCTGCGCATCATCGACAAAGCTGCTGAAGAACATCAAGATGTAGCTGAGCAGCCAGTTCCAGATGAAAGATCCGGGACCTCTTGAGTACTACCTAGGTATCAGTGTCAGGCGAGATCGCTCAGCCGGCACCATCAGGCTCAGCCAGACCAAATACATTGATCACATCCTCAAGCGGTACGACATGGAGGACTGCAAACCCGTCAGCATCCCCATGGCAGCAGATTGCATCCTCACCTCAGGTGCCGCTCCTACCAACAAAGCAGAGCAGGTCGACATGGCAGGCGTGCCATATCAGTCTGCCATGGGCAGTCTAATGTACGCGATGGTCGCGACTCGCCCCGACATCTGCCACGCTGTGGGGCAGGTGAGCAGGTATGTGGCCAACCCTGGGCCACAACACTGGCAAGCAGTGAAGTGGATCTTTCGCAACCTGAAGGGCACGCGGCACTTGGGCATCCATTATGGTGGGGTGCCACATTCGGAATCCTTACGGCTCATGGTGTATACCGATGCAGGTTGGGCCGGGAATGTCGACGACCGCAAGTCCACGTCGGGCTACGTGTGCATGCTGAACGGAGGAGCCATGTCATAGGCAAGCCGTAAGCAGGACTGCGTCTCCCTCTCCACTGCCAAAGCAGAGTACATCGCTCTAGCGGAAGCGTGCAAGGAGACAATGTGGCTGCTCTAAGAGATACGAGCACCTTAATCGGCAGCAACGGTGGTCAAGGTGGACAACAAGTCTGCCATCGACATGTCCAAAAATGGCACCTTCATGCGGAGGACAAAACACATCGAAGTTCGGTACCACTTCAGTCGTGACCTGGTCACTAAGGGAGTGCTGGAGCTGGAGCATGTTGCGTCCAAGCTCAACGGGGAAGACATGCTGACAAAACCCCTTCACCGAGAACTCCACCTTGCAGGAAGACAGGGTATCGGCATGAAGAGCGTAAGTGACGAAGACTGAAGACAGGACAAGTGGCCAGAGGTGCAAGGGAGAGATTGCTGTTATTTGAATGCCCCTTGGCCACTAGTCTCCAGAATTGGCAAGCAGTGGACGGACCAGGCATGCACTGCTCATGTGGAGCAAGTCCCCTGGGTCCGGTCTAACAGACCAGGCATGCACTATCCTTGTTCAAGGATAAGTCCCCTGGGTTTTTCTGATGATGGCTATTCAGATTGTCAATCTGACCGTACCGATGGAAAGAGCAGGTGTCAAAATGTCAGGTGTCCAAGTTTCGGGCTGATCCAACGGTCGGATTGGAAGATGCAAGATGTGCCTTGGATCAGTGGATGTCTTCCCTGATTGAGGGGATGACCTCCTTAATTTAAGGAGTGACATCGGCCGAGGCGCGCGCGCTTCGGGTTAGCCGAGTTGCGCGCGCTTCGGCTGCCAAAGGCACTCCTCAGCTATTCATGCCTTGTACTTGCCATTGTCTCAACTACTCCTTCACTTGATGTCTCTTGTTTGAGCTGTGCGCTTGAGACTGAGCTTGATATGAACTGCTAAGGTGGTTGTAATCTTACTCGTGTGAGAGTGCTGACTTAATTTGTTGGGCTCTCACACCAAGGAAGAAGAAGGCTTAGAGGGCGGGAGCCCCTAAGACCTTGAGCAAAAGCACCTGGGTAGCTAGGTCTCACCAGAGGCATAGTTAATTCCTTGGGGGTGATCGTGATCCTTGGGTGAAATTCCCTTGGACTGTCGGCAGTTGCCATTGTGTCGGTGCTGTTTTCTAGACCGGAGCCTCAGGCCACGTGACTCAGGAATAACAAAGAAAATGCCCTATCCTTCATCGAAGCACAGGAGGAGGTGGAGCATGAGCGGACGTTCTTCACAGTGTTTGATGACCCGCCAACATGTCAAAATGCACCACCTCAAAATAGGATGCCATCGGAGGAGCAACCCAACTCTACACCGGTAAGCCCTCCCGCCAGCCTTAGGGATTTGCGATGATGATAGTGCATGCACGTCAGTTGCATTGGAGTTGCAACTACACTGTTGGCTCACACATCCCCATCTCCTTTGTGTGACACTGCGGCCCCATAACCTTTACCAGACCCAGCAGCTTCTTGTGTTGACTTTCCTATACCAGATCTTGCTCCTGACAAGGCCTTGTTGCTTGTAGCCACACTTGACTCAGCTGCAGCAGTAGACATTCGTAGCCACGACGCATGCTGAATGCACCCCAGAGAGCACGGCAGCACGCTATTGATTCTTAGACCGCTGATGCAGTTTCCTCAGGGCCTGTATCCACAGCTGCAGTTTATACTGCCACTAAGATCCCTGCTGCAGACAATGCAGTTGCCACTGCAGCAGCCACGATGGCCACAACTGTTTCCTCTGCTGTCACCTCCATCCGTACATCAAAGACCGATGCATCTTCCTCTTCTACAGCTATATCAATGATACATCACGCTCTCTTCTAGGTCTCCACTGTAACATGTTTTCTCCTTACCTGTAGCTGCAGTCCTCACCAGCATGCTATGCCTGGTGTTTAAACTGCCACTACAGTTGGCATCATCACTGTAACAACGGTCACTGCTCTTCACGGTCTGTTCTCTCATCATCACGGGTTGTACCCCCCACTCCTCCCCTTTTCATTTTTTGGCTCCTGGTCTGCTGGTGTCTCTTGTGCTGCATTTTTCTCTTTTTTATATCTTGTGAGCTCCTTGTTTGTCTGCAAGGGCTGGGGTGCCTTGCAGTGAGGGGATTGCACTTGACTGACCACCCCCATTGTTCTCACACCCACTGGGGCAGGGGACACTCTGGCAAAAAATATTAGGCATAGTCGTTAGCTCATGCCTGTTGATGATGCGCCATATGCTATGATACAATACGTGCTGCAGTGCACTCGCATCACGCAACAAGAGGGCCTTACAGCTCAACAAGCTGTGGAGGAATACCTGTGCCACAAGGAGGGTGACCAGGCTAGCTGTTCTGACCACATCACTGATCTGGTCAGGCTAGCTGTTCTGACCACATGGCTGACCTGGTCATGTCTCGTCTCCAGCGTGCTCTTCGCTCTCTTCTCGCCGGATCCACTCTTGCTGGTATCGCTGCTGCCTTTGCCACGGCTCCTGCTCTGCTTCATCCGTGTCTGGAGCTTTTTCTACTTTGTGTCACCCCATTGCAGCAGCTGCCACAGCTGGCATAGGCACCACCAAAGCTCTTGCTACTCCCCCTTTGCATCAACGTGACTTTGATACGCCGCAGCCCCACTTCATTCCCTCTCTCTCCTTCTCATCCGAGCAAGTGTGCGTTTAAGCTCATGGGCCCAAGGAGAACAGCTTTGGGAGTATGACCACAAACCTGATCATCATGCTGCTCCCCCCTTTGTGCCAGTCCCTTCCAACTCTGTGTGGGCCATCCGTGCTCTCATCACAGGTGGCCCTGACGATCTCACGAACGAGATTGGCATTTACATTGTCAACTCAGCGCGTCGCACTGCTGCAGACCCTGTAGGCGCCTACGCCCTCATCAAGCGGCGTAGAAATGTCACAGGTTACACAGCTCAGATTGTTTTGACTGTGCATTTCATCCAACTTTCCACGCGTGCCGACGAATCTCTTTATGCCTATTTGGACATGCAGCCTTAGATTTTTGCGCAATCACGGCTCAGAGGAGCCAGTGCAGCTCCCTTCTGTCTTGTCCATTGTCAACTTCCTCATCCTTGAACTGTCTGGCAGTTCAACGGAGGTGAAGTCCTCTAAGCCCGAGTGTCAAGCTAGCATTCTCATTCCTGCTCAGTCCCTGCCTGGAATTGGCGGTCTGAAGGAGTTAACCACGAAGCGACTCACCGACTGGTGGAGCGCTCTGCAGAAAAGTTTGATCCATCATACCGCCATTGCTGCTATGATTGCCCTCCCTCCTCCCTAGTTATCTGCTGAATCATCCTCTTTCTCCTCCTCCTCTTCTGCCTCCTCCACCTCCTTGGTAACTCAGGGCTCTAGGGGGGAAGGGTGGAGCAAGGGCAGGGGCCCGGGCTGAGAGGAAAAGAGAAGGGCTCCTCTACATTTGGCTCCTCTCCTGCGTCTAACCCAATGGCATGCTAGGACTATGCTGTTTCTTGGTTTTGGCCCAGAAGCGCATTGCCTCATCTGATAACATTTTCCTTGCCTCTACCATGCAAGTTCACTGAGTGCGTTATGCTGGATTGGGGGCCTCATCCGGAACCTCGTCCTCCCCTTCCTGTTCCAGTCGCTCTCATGTCCCCACTCCCCTCCCCCCCTTCTGCAACATCTTACAACATAGCAGACTTTACATGGGTAACTCTGTGCCCTTAGGATTGGCCTCTTTCATATTGGGGCCTGGCCTACAATGGACCACCATTCAGTCTGCATCTCCCACCCTCATGGTATTCTCAACCCAGGTCACATGCCTCCATGATCATCACTCCCTAGCCCCATGAAAAGGAGTGACAGTTCGAGGACCCACTTGCTCACGTTATGCAGTCGCACCATCTTCGTGATTAGGGAGGTGAGAGTGTCCGGGGGCGTGTTGGATCGCGTCATCCAGGGCTTTTCAGGGTAGTTTACGTGAGGATACGATGTATATTGAGCATTGGCTTTCCATTCGTCTGCTTTGTTGCTCTACTGCCTATGACCAGTCTTCCTTTCCCAGTTCTTCCACTGCCACTTTTTCGTCAGTCACATTCTTTCATCTGTTCGTGTTTCTGGTGGCTCCTGGATCCTTGATTCCGGAGCCACCCATTACATGACGACGTCTCTTTTTTCATTTGTATCCCTTGGTCCTGCATGCAACCTGCTTGCTGAGGTCAGTTTCCTCCCATTCAAGGCGTTGGTGCCCTTTGCTTTGTGGGTCCTTGGGAAGATCTATTCCTCCCTAACATTCTGTATGTTCATTGTCTTGAGTTGTGGCTGCTGTCTGTCATGATGCTTGATGATCAGGGCATGGAATTTTCTGTCGCTCATAGCTTGGCTTTCCTGGTCGACATAGACAGTCTTCTCCTGCAGTCAGCATACAAAATGAAAGACATGGGTCCCACTTGATTGTGCCTGGGCATGGAGCTTGAGTGTGAATGACAGCGTCACACCTTACATGTTCACCAGGACGATTATGCCCGCAGTTTGGGGGAGCGCTATGCCTCCTAGCTTGAGTCAGTCCCCATGGCATCCACGTCGCTGAAGCCCACAATTCAGTGCGTGCTGAAGTTGTTAGTACTTTCACAGCTGGGGGAGATGGTTTATGTCTTGGACCACCTCAGCGTGATTGGGTGTCTCATGCACCTGGTGATGAGTGCGCATGTGCATGTGATATTTTCCGTCAACTTCCTCGCATACTTCTTGCAACAGCCACCGGTGCACCATCTTGAGACAGCACTATGTGTCATCCATTAGGTGCTCTGTGCATGTATTGGACTGTGCTACTTATACACAACCCTCAGTCGCTGTTGATGGCTATACCGACAGCGAATGGGCACATAATGTACATTTTGGAAAAAGCACAATTTCTTACTTTGGGGCACAGCTGTCTCATGGGAGAGGGGCAAGTAGGAGTGCGTGACAAGCAGATCAAGCAAGGCCGAGTATGTGGAATGATGCAGGTATGTGTGAGATTACATGGTTGCATTGCCTGTTTTTGCAGTTTCGTGTACCCGTCACATTGTGTTGCAGCATCCAGAGTAGCAAGGAAAGTGCTGAGCACAACGGCATGCGTCATTCATGCGCCAAGACTATCAATGTTGAGCATCACTTTGTGAAAAGTGCATTTTTGGGGGGATTTCCAGATCATCTGCATTGAAACACGTCAACAGCACGCTGAATGAATCACAAAGGCCTTCAACATCGGCATGTTCAAAGTGGCAGTGAACGGATTCAGACTACTACATGCATGCGATGCCCCTCACTGAGCCTGTCTGTGCATCTGCTTATCCTCTGCTGTCTTCCGTGCCTCTTGTCTCTCTGCGCCCTTGTTCTATTGGTTGTCCCATGTCCTGTCAAGTTGTTTATTAAATGTGGTGTTCGCGTCTGCAGATCATGGGGGAGTGCTGGATTTGGGTATGCGATAATGCAAGTGACCTCTTGACTACACCCATGTGCACTCCTTTGCAGGAAGCTGAAGCACACACACACACACACACACACACACACACACA
>SZWC01014986.1:9517-22913 GCA_023375785.1 Penium margaritaceum
AGCAGTCATCATCCAGTGGTAGCCGCGACCGTTCCGTGCACTGCTACAACTGTGGAGGTGCCCATCGCTACACCGAGTGCGAGCAGCCGCTCGACTGGGAGCGCATCACTCGCGGACTTCAGGCTGCCCATGCTGCTCGCACCGCGTCCGGCACGTCGACCGCACACTCCTCTGGACGCGCGGCGACTACGACTGCAAATGTTCCTGCATCCTCACCGGCGAGCAGCAGTGATCCAGACCCACGTGACCGCACCATCGCCGAGCTTCATCATCTTTTGGCGCTTCGCTTTCAGGGAGGTGCGAGTGTGTTGTCATCGTCGAGTGGGCCACAGACTGCTTGTTCGTCCGTCCTCGTGGCTCGTGATGACACGTGTGGGGGAGCACAGTCCGCATGTGATGATGATGGGCCTGACTACACTGACTGGATTCATGATTCTCACCTTCGTGATGTACGTCGTTCCTTCCCACTGACGGCTCAGCGTCCCTCTGATGCCGAGTGTTCTATTACTCGTTGTACAGTGACGTCCACCAGTCGTGACTCCGGTGGTACTTGGATCATCGATTCCGGTGCCACCCGCCACATNGTGATCCAGGCACAAAGGTCTTGGGCCTGAGTGTCTGCACTGATCTTTCACAGGTACACCCAGCGTGCCCCATAGGACAAGACCTGGTCACTTGCGAGTTCCATATCGCCTGTGACACAGCAGCTGATCTCGTGGCCGTCAGGCCTGACACTGAGGCGTGTGCACTTGCCACGCAGAGTTCCCCCTCTATGGCGCCGGACCCGGGCACAGTGAGGGAGGCTTTCTCATCGCAAGATGCTCATGCCTGGCGAGCTGCTTGCGAGGATGAGCTTCGCGCTATCCGAGAGCACGGAGTCTACGAGCTGGTCGACCTTCCCCCCGGGAGGAAGGCGATTCAGGTCAAGTGGGTCTTTCACAAGAAAGTGAAGCCGGATGGCTCACTGGAACGCTACAAGGCCCGCTTGGTCGTCAAGGGATTCTCTCAGATTGAGGGAGTTGATTACAATCACACCTTTGCCCCTGTCGGCCGCACGACCTCAACTCGAGCTCTGTTCGGTGTAGTAGCTCAACATGACTAGGAACTACACCAGATGGATGTGAACAACGTGTTCCTCCATGGCTCTTTGGATGAGGAGATCTACGTGGCTCAGCCACCAGGCTTTGAGGATGGTGACAAGGTCTGGCGCTTGCGCAAGCCCTTGTACGGCCTTTAAGCAGTCTCCACGGTGTTGGAACCGGGAGATCACTGGTACCTTGACTCGCGCAGGATACGTACAGAGCGAGGCAGACCCCTCACTCTTCATCCTACCGACACCCGAGCGGTTTACCGCCATCCTGATCTATGTTGATGACCTTCTGATCGCGTCTCTGTCGCTGGAGGCCGTGAAGGAGGCCAAGGCTGTCCTGTAGACCGCCTACAGGATGAAGGACCTCGGTCTTGTATCGGTGTTTCTTGGTATGGAGATTGTGCGAGATCGCAGACATCGGACATTGTTGCTGCATCAGGCCCGATACGCACGAGTCATGGGGGAGCGCTTTAGCGATCTCCTTGGTGCAGTGCCCACTGCTTCCACACCACTCACACCTGATGGGCAGGATGCCCTGAAGGTGGATGACCATACACAGCTGGGGGAGACAGTGGACGTGACCTTGTACCTCCGTCTTATCGGATCTCTGATGTACCTGGCCACTACNACGCGTCCCGACATCGCGTTCGCCGTCAACTTCCTCGCTCAGTTCTCGCAGGCTCCACGTGCGAGAGCTCTTCACGCGGCTGTGCGAGTGGTACGGTACGTGGTCTCCACGCCGTATCTCAGACTCTGCTTTCGTCGGCAGTGTTCGGTGGTCCTTGACGGCTACACAGACAGCGACTGGGCTTGGAGTCCTGACGGGCACAGTCACACTGGCTACGTGTTTATGCTCGGTGGTACCGCTTTGTCTTGGCGGAGCGGGAAGCAGCGCTGCATCGCACGTAGCTCGTCGGAGGTAGAGTATGTGGCTTTGGGGGCAGGGGCTGCTGAGGCAGTTTGGCTGCAGCGCTTGTTTCTTGAGCTTGGGCAGTCAGTACCTGCCATTGTGCTGTGTTGCGACAACCAGAGTGCTCTCGCCATTGCGGAGAACTCTGGTGTTTTTCATGCTCGCACAAAGTACATTGCGGTTGAGCATCACTTCGTTCGTGATCTGGTGGAGCGACGCGTGATGTCCATCATGTGGGTTGGCACTGACTTGCAGCGAGCTGATTTCTTGACGAAGGCACTTGCACGCGGAAAGTTCCAGGTGGCCATTCGTTCTGTTGGGCTTCGCCCCGTGCGTGACAGTGGTTGAGTGTGGGATGTACGTTGCCGTCTCATCTGTCAATGTCACTCACTATGTGGTTGTACCAGTGCTGCACGCGTATGGACATTCGTACCATCGGGTCATGGGGTAGTGTTGTGCTTTGTGCCGTTCCTGTACAGTTTACTGTGACCACTCGGCTGTGTCCATACTCGTGTAGATCCCTGAGGCAGGCGGCCCTGGTGACACCGGCGCGACGACAGGCGGCGGACTACCCGTCAGGAGCTGACCGACCACTGTTCCAGAGCTCCAGATGTCACCGGGACTCCTTGCTGTGCCTTCTACGTCTTGCAGGCGCCTTTCGGCGGACTGGGCATGAGGCCCATTTGCATGTTTTTGCATTGTATACTCGCTGTCCGTCAATGGATGCATGCATGTGACCAGTCGCTGCGTCCGTGTTTTGATTCTGCACGTCTAGGTTCAGACGACGTAGGATTCTGACATGTGTGCGCAGAGTTACGGCCAAAACAGTGGTTTTGGGCCGGTTTTAGGACAGCTGTGGGACTGCCGCGTGCGACACCCGCCGTGCGCCGCGGCAGGTATTCATGCCCTGGACCTGTCAGTTGTCATTTCTCTCTGCATGTGCTATATTGAAGCATTCTGACACTTTGACTTGTGTCTCCTAGCCAAACCCTTGCCGTTGTGTGTACGACCTGTGACTATCGTCACTGTCTGACTAGGCACTGACGCCCGGTCAGCGGCCGTGTTGCTAGGAAGCTTCTACGCACTTTGTCAAGTCGTTCAATTAATTCACCCTAAACCGGTGTAGCATGCATTGTTTTGCAATAGTGGGTGTGCCATGAATGCTCTCTGGCGGTTAAAAAAAAAGGTGGGTATTGCACGTTTTTTTTGTAAAGTGGGTGCCGTGTCTTAAATGTGCGAGAACTGGCTAGCAGAAAATTCGGAGGCCCAAACAATGGGTATAGCGGAATTAGGCTGCGGACTTGAGGGACTCGTGTATGATACGGGCATAGCTTATCTCACTTGCACATCTTGACACTAAATAGTTGATAGTAAAAAACCTTAGATGTATACCCATGAATCTGATCTTGCATCTTCCTCAATCATTGCTCTCCTTTACTTTCCCTTCATTCTTGTCATCCCCTCAAGAGGAACGAATGACATGAGTACTTCCCATTAAAAAAACCATAGCATCTCACTTTTGAAATGTATCCTTGCCATGATGAAGAAATTTTCAATGCATTCTACACCAATTTGGTATTCTTGCCATTGTACGAAGAAAACACAAGAAGGATTTTGTCTTACATGAACTTGGACAAAGAGTTGATTCATACCATGCACTCCTGATTTTTTTTGAGAAATTTGGGCCTGTGATGTGAAGAGTTTATTCCGGTTCAGTTCCGTCATAGGACCCCATCCCTGTCAAGTATGTTGTAATAGCTTGAATACTTTCACCTTTTATGTAAAGGACCATCCTCCTCTATTGTCGATAAGGGCCTGATTTTCTAGTGCATAAAAACCTGCCTTTCTTTGAATCGTCCTTCATGCCGCTTCAAAGACCGTCGAATTTGGATGAGCCACTCTCAAGCGCAAAATGTGCATTGTTGTTTGGTTGATCTTGAGTGCCACGCTTGTCCACCTTGTTTGGCATGAGGGTTGAGCAAAATAAACCAATTCATTATGTTTTTAAAACATTTTTAAATCATGAAGTTTCCTAGAATAACTTGAAATAGACAAAATGAATGTTTACATCTTTGGAGATGACTTTACCGCCACCGTCATCACTAATGATTTCCTCTAGAAGAGAAAACTGAGATAATAACTACTAATTTATATTCAGAATTAACCTACCACTATGATTTTGCTGTAATAGATCGGGCTCAACTCTTGTGTATGGTAGGTGCCGCGATAGCCTCTTGGCCCAGTCAGTTATGGCTGAGGCAGAAAAAGGAAGCATGTTGCCGTGTCACCTCTCTCATGTTGCTCTTCATTTTTCAGGCACTCACTCCCCGGCAATTCCACTCACCGGCGCTGGGTGCACTCGACGCAGACACGCGGTTTCCTTCGACGTCTACGTGATGCGAATCCACCCCACGTGCGTCCTTGTCCGCTTGCGCAATTCTCTTAGAGTTAATCTCTCGTGCCAGCCGATGCCAGAATCGGACGAGTGATTGTCCTGTGAAGGACACTGTCCCCAGGAAGACGAACGAAGAACGAAGAGGCTGTTTCGTATGCGGACTGGCCCAGCGTTTGAGGGCCGAGGCGCTGATCAGCGGCCTGCTCGCCGGCAGCGACCAGAACCTGGTCACTTGGTGCCCTACTGCTTGCGTCACCTTGACGCGGGCTGGCCGGATTTGGACCAGCGCAGCAGCCATGGCCTCGTGCTCGGATGCAATGCGCCGCTGCCGCTCACCGTTGATGTCTCGAGGCCTGCAGCAGAAGCAGCAGCAGGAACAGCAACAGCTGTGCCGAACGGTGCACCTTCAAGCAGCCTGCTTGCTTCGCGCTTTGCGGTCACCTCCCGCAGTGACAATCCGAGCGGAAAGTCCAGCATGTGCAGAACAAGAGACTACAAATTGAGCTGCCTTGCTTATTGTTTTAAACGGGTCATCAGAAAGACCAATCTACCCCCTCAGGTTTCAGGCTGAGCTGTGTTGTTGAATGATAGCCTAGTGCTATTTTAATCTCCGCAGGCTCTCACCAACTCCAACCATGGCCGCCCTCACCACCGCCACCGCCCTCTCGGCTCCGTCCTTTCTTGGCCAGATCACAGAGCTGGCCGTCAAGGCTGGTGGCAAGGCAGAGGCACGTGTGAGCATGCGCAAGACCAAAAGCAGCACCCCCGCCAGCATCTGGTACGGCCCCGACCGGCCCAAGTTCTTGGGCCCCCTGACGGGCGAGGTCCCCTCCTACCTCACCGGCGAGTATCCCGGCGACTACGGCTGGGACACCGCCGGCCTGTCTTCCAACCCGGAGACGTTCGCGCGCTTCAGGGAGATTGAGCTCATTCACTCGCGTTGGGCGCTGTTGGGCTCTCTGGGAATCATTGTTCCAGAGCTGCTGGCGCAGAACGGCGTGCCCATTGCCGAGCCCGTATGGTTCAAGGCTGGCGCGCAGATTTTCTCTGAGGAAGGGCTGAACTACCTCGGCAACCCAACTCTCATCCACGCCAAGTCCATCCTCGCCACTCTCGCCGTGCAGGTAGGCAGACCACTGGCTTTCTCATCTCATGGGCTTCAACATGCCAATGCCATGCTTGCCACCCTTTCTGCAAACGGTCAGATACTCTGCGGAAGTTCGCATCCTCCGGCTTTGGTGTGCGGGTCAAGTTGATCGCTGGACATCCAATCAATGGCATGGGACCAGCCTTACTTCCTCAGAGGAGTGATGGAAATCTCCTCATCCTGTGTGATACAGAAAGTGGAGATTTCCAATGGAAATCTCCACTTGAGTGATGGAAATTTTCCATCACTCAAGTGGATACTTAACTTGACCCGCACAGAATATTCAGGCTGTGTATTCTCAGGGGCCCTACCTCGCCCTCACTTCCCAGGAAATGCAGGCTGTTGTCTGCCCTACATAGATTGGATTCCAGTTGCGAAACAGCCGAGATCACGCTCTACATAGGTGAAGGCCATCGACAGTGCTTTCCTTTTGCCCGTGTGCTACCACTGGTAGGCTCCCAGTGTATGATGAGACCCACAAGGACGAAGGAAAGAATTGAGCTAAGGTCTTTCACTAAATCCCTGGCGTTCTCTCGTATGTTTTCACTCTCAGGTGATCCTGCTCGGTGCGGTTGAGGGCTACCGCGTGTCCGGCGGCCCTCTGGGCGAAGTCACGGACCCCCTGTACCCAGGAGGCGCGTTCGACCCTCTGGGCTTGGCAGACGACCCTGACACATTCGCCGAGCTGAAGGTGAAGGAGATCAAGAACGGCCGACTGGCACAGGTGGCTGCGCTGGGCTTTTTTGTGCAGGCCATTGTGACTGGCAAGGGTCCGCTGGAGAACCTCAGCGACCACCTCGCCGACCCCACTGCCAACAACGCATGGGCCTATGCCACCAACTTCGTGCCTGGCGGCTAGACTGGCTGGCTGAAGATCTTGGCTTGTAGTAGAAGCTTGGATTCGTCCAGGAGCTTGCCGCCTGAGGGCTCCATGCCCTGGTTTTGTTGTATTTTTTGTGAATACAAAAACTTTGTTCATGGCCGGCCCTTCCCCTACGCGTAGGATTTTTCTTGAAGCATGAGACACCTACGTTCCTTGAGTCTTTCAGAAGAGGTCGTTAGGAGTGGTCATCTCAGAGCGGCAAAGATACCCAAGGTTAGAGAGAAGAGTGGGGATGGGCTGGTTGCGAAAGGTTACATGATGTAAAGTGCATACGCGTTTCGGCCAAATGTGGCCTTCAGAATGTGGCGGTGCTCATCACCAAATGAGGTACAGAAAATCCTCTCACAGTGGACCAAAACGCTGGGAGGGCTGGGGGATGCACCGCAGACAGCTAGTTTCATCGTCGAGCTTCCATATCCTCATGCTTTCTGACAGGTTTCTTGCTTGAAATGGGATGGTACGCCCGTGTTATCCTTGTCTGTACCACGCAACCAGAGTGGCAAATCATTAGCAAAAACCCATACCAGAATGACACCCGGGGTTATGGATTTCATTTTCATGCTTGCCCAGGCTCCCATTGCACCTCGCAGTAGCAGGGTCCAGCAGGTTCCCTTCTATCATAGGGGGGATTCTCGTACCCCCCCACTCACACGACTTGCAAAATGTTGAATGCTGTGCATCAGCGGTCAAGATGTGTGGCTATGAACTGATCTGTCAATAAATTAGTGTATGATTTTTTTTTCTCCACTCAAAAAGATACACCGACCCACTACACTTTGCTACAGGATACACTCTAGCATTTGGGAAGGGGGGATATTCGGATCCCATGCTTACCCCCCTCCCCAAGCTGAAAGTGTATTGGCATAGTGTACACGGTCTGTGTATCTCACGGACATGTAAGAAATACACTAATGTATATGTTACACTAGTGTACAACACTAGTTTCTGTACAAAACACGCCCCAGCTACACTAGCCCAATACATTCGACGGTTTGGGAGGGGGGGTCCCAACTATGTGGTGTCCATTCTCTAGTCTGATCTCCTCACCTTTCAACGCCACCTATCTGTCAACGGTTTTCAATTGATGATCCATGATTTTCGGTTGATGATCAAGATCCTTGATCTTCAATCGTTGAATGTCATAGATCAGCAGTTGGCGTGCAGAGATAAACTTGTCCATTATTTCTTTTTCTTCACATGAAAAAAAAGACCTCCCAGAAGCACTTTGCTAAGACACCCTAGCCTTTTGGGGTGGGGGACCTCTGGATCCCACGCTTCCTACCCCCCCCCCCCCCCAAAGGTAAAATGTATTGGGATAGTGTATGTGGTCCGTGTATCTCATGGAAATGTTAAAAATACACTAGTGTATATGATACACTAGTGTACAGAACTATTTTCTAGACAATACACGCAGTAGCTACACTACTCAAATACATTCGACGATTCAGGAGGGATGGATCCCGACTACAAGGTGTTTTTTCTGTAGTATAATCTCCTCATCTTTTGACGTCGCCTATCTGTCAATTTTATCCACTATCTATCTTTGATCGTCGATCATGGATTGTTAATTGTTGCATATTGGTTGATGATCAAGATTCTTGATCTTCAATCGTCGATTGTGATTGCTCTGCGGTCGAGGAGAGGAGATACATTTGTGTATTCTTTTCCATCCCATGAAAAAAAAACGCTCCCCAGCTACACTTTGCTAATACAATCTACCCTTTGGGGGGGGGGGGCATCTAGATTCCATGCCGCCCCCCATCAAAAGCCAAAGTTTATTGGGATGGTTTGTTTGGTTTGTGTATCTCACCGACATGTAAAAGAACACTAGTTTATATGATACACCGGTGTCTAGAAATAGCTGTTGTATAATACACACACCAACTTCATAGCTCCAATACACTCGACAGTTTGCAGAGGGGTCAGGGGGCGAGCTCCGCAGTTTGTCACAGAAAAAAAACACAATTTGTTAATTGCAGGACTACACTCAACAAGAAGATTGTTTCTGTTTGAATTCAAGAAATCAGAAAGTAAACATCCAACTTACAAAAGAGTCCATGAAAAATTCTGAAGACATATGTACGTCTATTGTAAGTTTCACCAAGAATGTCCTTTTTATGGCCATTAAAGTTTTCATCTCCGATTTCCAAGGCACAGGTATTGTGTACATTGTGAACATGTGAACAAAAGATGACTACATCTTAAGACAAATTCATGGAATCTACCTTAACTTTCGTTCCTAATACACACAAGGTGTTTTTTATAAACTAGGCACAATGAAACATACATCCTTCCATTGTAGAATCCTCGGTCTTTTGAAGAGGAAAAGCACACTGGTTTTCATAGAGGGCACTTTTCAAGGTACAGACTGACATGGCTCATGAAACAAGATCTATAACACTCTCTCAACCGTGTTTGCACCCAATGACATGTATTTTTCCTATGAAAAGCTGAACGATAAGAAGCAAAATTTATCCTTCCGTCATGCACAATGGTATCTCCGGGTATGAAAATCTTCCCAGTTCTCATGAGCCTGTGCATAACATGGAAAGAACACCTTGCACCTCCAGCACAATGGCCTCTAGGTGAACTGCTTGAGGGAGGGTGAAGGGAAGGCAATGTTCGGCCAAGTCATCATGGTCACATTTACCAGTTATCTCATGAGGCACACGCTCAAGGTTACTTCCAAAGGCTTTTCCGGTGTGGTCATGCTTACTCATCAAGGCTCCCCGCCCGTCAGATGAAATGAAATCATGTGCAGGGCGACAAACTTTGAGAGGATCAATGAACCACTCTGCCACGTATGGAAAGACCATGTCCGATTGATGTACAGGAGATCTCCAGTGCCCAAAATACACTTGAACAAGCCCGATATCATTCATGTTGTATGGTGACTGTAGAATCATATTGACCATCTTCTTGGAGTTCTAGCATGGAGACGTAAATGAGAGACTATCCGCGTGGACCAGGGTAATACTCTAGCACCGAGGTGATAGCTTCCCAAAGCCTTAAGGCTGAACCATTTCAATCTCCTCTTCCACCAAGATGAGATCATTCCTCTCCCTCTCCTAATGGGTAGGAACACAGGGGGACACTAAAGTACGTGCAAGATGTGTGCTAATGTACATCGGACGGCATGTGCAAACCTATTAATGTAGTCCAACTCAAGAACTTGAGAGAAGTGAGCATAGTTTCACTCAAAAGAGCCGTCTTGCTTCATTTTCTTAAATGGAGCCCACGAGAACTTCACCCAAAGTTTAGATTCACAATCAATGAGTGGCCTGATATAAAAAAAAAAATAGCATCATATTGTGCTACATTTGGACCCAGCAGTGTTTTCCCTTTGTGCTGGTTTCAGTGAGATGGGATGGTGTGCCATTCATAACTAGAGCGTAGTCAAAGGGAAAGGGATTGGCCTCCACACATCGTTCTGAAAAATTTCACACATGATTGAAATCGTGCATTAGGATGGAAAACAAACTTGTTGGAGAGGTTGGGTTCATCTTTATTGAGGCCTGAAAACTAAATCCAGGAACCTTGGTGCAAGGGTGCACATGGGGTCTGTTATGTGAGGAACACAAAGGGGTGATATTCCTCGGAAATTCTGGTACTGGTGGGAGCTTAGGGTTTAGGAGCTCAGGAGTTCATCACGGGGCTTCACACATGCTAGAATTGAGGGTAGATTTCACAAGTGGAGAATCAAGGATCTATATATAGCAGAGGCATCACATACTTCAGGGAGAAGTTGTAGATGATACATGTATGGCTGACATGGGTAGAGGTCATGTAGGAAATGGTGAAAAATGCAGGGGGAAATGAGGTGAGACACATGCATGCTGGCAAGCACAAGAATGGCACATACAGAGGGGCTATGCCAAGGAGGTGATGAAGGTGAATGAGATACAAGTGGGATTCATGCAAGTTGAGGAAAAAAATTGCAAGGAAAGAAAGGAGAGAACCAATGAAAAAAATGGATGGGTCAAGGTCCATGAGGGACCTTGATGGAAGCGGAGCAGCCTGGGAAAAACAATTTGTGAGATTGATTTCATAACCTCCATGTTTGGAGGATGAAACACTCATAAGAGTGGCCGGGTGTGAAAAGAGAGAGCACAAAAGCTTTTGATGACTCGCAGGTGAAGAACATGACACAACAAGGGCTCCCTCAAATTCGAGAATGGGCACAACATGCACATGTGACACATCCCTCAAATTCGGGTTTCCCAAACAATGAGTACATTGCATTGCACCCCATGAAGATATTTTTTTCCTTCATATAGGTTCTCAAGTTTCTTTTTTATTTGACACATGAAGTTGTGCTAATGAGAATTAGTGAGCCATGAACTCCTCCAACCATGTAACAGGGCCCTAGTGCATTCTTGCACGCAATGTTAATACATTTCTTTGAACAACCCCACATGAACTTGCCTCATAAAACATCCCCTCATAGCGGAGAGGGAGAAATAGAGGGAAATCAAAATCATGAAGCTCCTTTTCTTGGTAGAACTTCACTCTTTATAAGGTTATTGTATGATGAAACATATCACTTAAAGAGTGGAGGTCTGTTGTGCATCACCTAAGTTGTATACCTGTCCTGTGAGAAAAACCTTACGTGTACTTGCTGGCCTGCCATCAAGATTATGTTTCCTCTTGATGTGAACAAATGTTTTCCTCCATTTTGTGTGGTTTTTTTTGCAACCCCCCTCATGTGTTCGCCTCTTTCACTCAATGTTATAAGGATAAAACAGAATAAATGGAATGGAAAGTGCAAGGCAGCATGTGTTATGCCAAGGTGCCAGAGTTGTTCATTTAACAAGTTACTTTTTTTTCCGGAAAAAGCACTTATGTTTGTTCATTCTTATGACCTTCATTACAGTTCTAAAACATTCAAATGAATGTCTCCATATGTAAATTTTGTGTTTTTTTTTTTTAAATTGTCTTAAACATGCCCCTCATGCCATGTCTCATTTGAGGACAGAGATGGTCTTGAATAACAATCATCAGGCAAGTGAACAAAATGTGTTTTCACTCATAAGATTCATGAAGAAGAACACTTGCAAACTTAGTTTCATTGAAACCCAATCACAAAATTTCTGAATACACCTCCTCCTTTGCTAGGGTTGGAAGGAAAAAGGAGGAACAACCTGAGTAAGGGGATTGGGATGTTGATGAAAACCTTCTTATGAGACTTTGCATGAATGCACTACATTAAAAGAAATCATGCAATACAACCAATCTTCTTCCTTTTTTTGAACCAGTATATACAGTAGTGTATACCAAGAATACATCCACTCTGACCTAAATGCAAACTTAAGTACTCAAAGATATCCACACTTAGTCTCCCTCTTATTTTTTCTTTCAATATTCCCTTTGTGAACAACTCATCTGAAAAAAAGAAGAATAGAACATTGCCTAGTCAAAAAGACCTCATGGGAAAAGCAAATGTGGCACAGGTGCCATCTAGATGCTCCAATCCCCTTCATCTGTCACTCTCTCCCCTCACTAGAATCACAATTCCTACACCAATCTATGCTTTAACATCCATTCTTGGACATCAGAAATCGAAGTACTACCATCCAATTGTACACATTTCTTGCATCCATGTTTTGTAACCCCTCTCACTCTCACACCTTATAAATGAAACAAAATGTATCACACTAATGAAAAATGCAGCAGGTATTGGTTTACATTGAGGTTGGCACAATATACATACGGGCATATGATTCATCATACATTTTCCCTCATACAATGTTCCTATTTCCTATTCCATCCCACGAGTTTTTTGTCCTTCAATTTCGTGTACCTCATCTAACCAAACTTCTTGCAATCCTGGACAGTAGACCACAGAATAGCATAGATTTGGTGCATGCTACTACCATATAGATGAAAACACAATCCCCTTGTGTATGATCTCCCTATTTTGTACCCTTGCCCCCTCTTGCTACCTTCCTGTGGATGAGAAATGCACCACAAAATAGATTGCATTGAGTGTAAAATAAGTGACATACAAATAGAACTTTTCCTTGTCCTTCCACCCCCTTCACTCCCCAATCTCCTCCAATCTAACCAAACTCCATGAATCATGTTTTGTTGGACCATGAGTTTGTGTACGAAAGAATGGAACCACTATCCTCAAATGTAAAAGCTCTCATGTGATCCTCCTCTCACCTACTCAACTGAATCAAACTAAACTTCTTGCAACAATGAACATTACCACCTACACGAGTACACATGAAAAGGTGTACCACTACCATCTATGTAGCAGATTGGATGTAATCCTTGGCCGACTGGGCCAAAACCGTGGTGCTTAACGGTCTCCGACCCTGAAGCCATCCCGTCCAACCGCCCACAGGCCAGGGACCTCCGCTTGATCCACGTGGCGCCGGCAGCGCGCTACAATGTAGGTTTGCAGTTTTTCATACATTGAGTCATACACTTTCCCTCTTTCCAGCCCCCTGTACCCCTCCCCCCCCTCACATTCCACTCCCTTCCACCCAATCCAAGTAAAACTTCTACACTACTCAATTTTTTACCATACACTTGTGAATAAATGGCACCATTCTGTGCACATGTACATTTCCTCATACCATCCTCTGATACACACTGTGTCTTTTAAGTTCTCTCCTTTTTCTCTCCATACATGATAAAAGCACACTTGATTACATCGAGAGTAGTATAAGGTGCCATGGAGATGAACAAATTCTCATACATTCCTTGGCATTATTTATCCCTTCCTCCATCTTCCATTGTTCTTTAATCCCTCCTAACAAATTGATGGAAACTTGTTTCAGCGGTACCGGTAGAAAACAAATATACCGCTAATATACTTTGCATCAATAATGATGCTAGTTTCATCCAGATGTACTCTTTATCACACACTTTACTCCCAAAACCTCCATATTTTGTATCTTTCATTCTTGTGTGTGTGTGTGTGTGTGTGTGTGTGTGTGTGTGTGTGTGTGTGTGTGTGTGTG
>SZWC01014987.1:0-22556 GCA_023375785.1 Penium margaritaceum
ATGATGTGTAACTGGAGTTAATGGAGTTAATGGAGTTTCTAAGTATTCCTTCAATTGTGCAATGTTGCATTTGGTTCAAGCTAACCTCTGAGGCTGATCCTATTTCCAACATGTGGTATGAGAGCCAGGGGCCTACACGTCATTCTTGAATCTGCCTTTCAAGGGCTTGAGAGGAGTGCAAAACCTCAGCTTCGTGGCATCTCCCATTCTTGTGTTGGCAACAGTGACACCAACGATTCTCATCACATTAAGAGCTGCAGATTCACCCAAGGTGTCAAGAATATTCTACTTAACTCGCCTCGCAAATTCAGATTAACAGCGTCACCATCTTTCTTCATCAGTTTTTACCTCCTCAACGCCATTCCAAAACACCAACAGCAGAAGCGGCAGAAGCAGCTACAGCTGCGGAAGAATCAATACCTTCTATGAGTCATCTTCTTTAACGGCATGTGCAGTTTTCTACACAACAATTAACCACTGCTGAAGTCTTTCCTTGTTTTGTTTCTAGCAATTCAACTTGGCGGCCTTCAACAATCTCTGTGTTCGCAACGGCATCATAACTTGAAAAATAAGGGAAATCTACACGAGACTCGGCGGTGCCTCTGATAAATGCTCGGTCTGAACCTCTACGGTACAATATCTCAACTGCAATAGCAGTCTCAACACCAACGACAGCAACAGCACCAGATGCAGCAAAAAACAGCAGAAGCACCGCACCGGATTCATCTACAAAGAATGGTGGAATCCTCAGCCACTTCATCAGGTTCCTCAATCACCTGTGATCAAGGGTCACCTTGCTCTACATTTCCTGACTTTCATGAAATCTTCCATGAGACATTCAAGGTACCTGTCTTGAATGACCACGACTATGGCACCTACTAGACATGGACCTTTGACATGAAGCTTCTATTCATGTCTATGTACCTATGGAAGGTTGTCTGCCCTGGACCCAATGATGTCCCTAACCCACAAGAAACCACACCTCAAGAAACATCACATTGGCGACAGCGCCAATCAGCTGCATACGCTGTGCTTGGCATGCACCTCTCGAACAACTTCAAAGTCCTACTCCAAGAGAACAATCCACAAGATGATCCCGCTGTTTCCTAGACCAACATCAAGGAATCTGTCCAAAAGGAGTCCATGGCCACGGCTAATGCTGCCTTGAAACAGTTTGTCGAATTTCAAATGGATCAAAATGAGCATGTGGGCGACTTCATCCTCAAACTTGAAATCCTGCCTGAAAATCTTGAACGACTTGTTGTTAAACCTTGTGACCGACACATAGCCTCCAAACTCATCTCTTCGATTCCTCCTTGACTACAAAGTGCAGTTGATTGGATACACACCATGAAGGAACTCCATCACAGGGCAGCCTCTCTGGAGATGAGCTCATTCTAACTTCACATCAGCCAACTTCCTCTCTCCGTAGATGCTAAGGAGAAGCGCCTCACAGAAGAAAAACAGAGACTGTTGATTAAATACACTGTTTTTGACATCCCGCATCTGATCAATAGTCTCTTGTCTTAGGACAACATGCAAAGACAGAATGGAAGGATTCCATTGACTCCATCGTCTTCTCAAGTCAGCCCTGTGTGCTCACCAACACCCATGCTACAAACTGCCTCTGGCAGTGTTCCCATGTCCAAGCCCACATGCTGGAAGTGCAAGGAGGTAGGGCACGTATGTTATTTTTTTCCGCTCCTTGCACACAACTGGAAGCATCACCAACAGCAAAGTAGTCTCACAAACTCTGCCACAACTACACCACCTCACACACTATTCCCCGAGAGCCCTGCTTCCAGGGTCAGACGACTTGATCCAGCAACCTTTGCTACTGCACTCCTGACTCACACTGTGGAACCGACAATCACAACAACATCTTGTCTCCACCTGTATATTGCTTGTCCAACTGCAGACTGGACTGTGACATCACACACTACTCCATCTCAGCATACCTCATGTCCCGTACCTATCTCTCTTGGTGCTTCTTACCCTGCCTCAGATTTCCTCTCTCCACTTCTCTCACCAGATGCGCCCCCAGCATCAGATTCCCTTGCCGCTTGTACATTCACACTCCGTCCACAGCTCTCCATGTGGCCATCCCTGCACACATGGCCTTCCCCTTTCCCCGTTTCTTCTGCTTCATTCTCGGCGCCCCCGGCTCCTCCAGGTTCTCGCAACCCATTTACATTCATTACCCGTCCAATCCGTAGCGTGCTCTCACGGGGCACGCATGATTTCTCAGGTCGTCCACCTGACTTGGATACTTCTTCGATGTTTTGCGATCTGGTGCTATAACCAAACTGCAGCTGGTGGTGGCACTGATGGCAGTGGTCCGACTCCACCCGTGAGCTGGCCGTGACAGTCGCGGGTGTGCTGTATGTGCAGCATCGGTGTCATCCCCATCGGTTCCCCTGGGGGGGAGAGGCTTCTGCACCACAGCGTCTTCTCTGACCTCCTCCCTGTTGTTCTAATCACGCTGTGCTCTTCTCTCGTATCGCCTTGTTTCAATATACGTGCCTTTGTGCTATCCCTTTCTGTTTCCCTCTTGTTTCTTATCACAATCCTTGCTTTCTGCTTTGCTGCCACCTTGAATGCCTCCTCCTTCCTTTCCCTTTCGTGTCCTCTTGGGTCGTCTCTGTCCGTTCCCCCCATATGAGGCGTCGGAATGAACGCAGACAGTGCTGACCCCATGGTGCCCTCGACCCTCCTCTTCCGCTCCCCCCACATGAGGCGCTGGAGCGGAAGCGGGGGCTCTCGATGTCCATGTCCCTCTTGCCCTGTTTTTCTTTCCCTGTCACGCCTCTCGGCCTCTTCCTCTGCTGCTCTCTACGCTCACCACGCTCCTGTTCTTTTTTTATCTGCTTTTGTCGGCACTGTGACCACGTCTTTAGTTTTTGCGTCTCCTTTTGCATCACTCGCAGACGCCTGGCGCCTAGGTCCTTGCTTCACAACATCTCTTCCCTTGACTGTCTTGGTCTCCTTGACCTCCTTGACCTGGCCGGACTTCTTCGACTCCTGTCCGTGGGTTGCTGAGGCTCGGTTTGCATGGGGGGGGAATTTTGACGGGCGTGCATTCCTGTGCCTCGCCCCCACTTTCTTGGTTCCGTTTTGTCGGGGGGCATTTTCCTATTGTACACCCATCTCCTGTGGAGATTGGGGTACAAGGCAGGGAATGTTGAAAAATGCACATCTTCCTCATCTGCTGATCCAATGGCATGGCTGGCACGCCTGCATTGTCATCTTGCCACCGTCCAAGCTTCAGCTTGATTCAACGGCCGGAACTGGAGAAATGTGCATAAGAAGAAAGTGACATACTTTGTGTCTCAACTTGGTGAAAGTGGCATGCTCTGTGTTGGAAGGGCTCGACACAAACGAAGTCGCACGAGAGGCGGTTGAGAAGTCACCACTCTCTCTCCCGCCCCTCTCGCTGATCATCATGCGTGATTTACGGAGGAGCGACAACCGTTGGGACAAGCACGGTTGCCGACCAATGAAACGAGTAAACGGTGGCTAGTGGGCCGGCTGGCAAGCAAGCAACAACCGGTCAAGTAACCGACAGACAGAGCGACGGATCGACGAAGCAAGACTGCTCTGGCAGATCGGGCCCCCGATGACCGTCGATCACACAGCAGGATCCAGCGCCCGTCGAGTGAAGGTTGACCGGTGTAACTTGCCACCTAGCGGAGTCCGGTCAGTCGGAGTGGCGAAGTCATGAGGCACAAGACTGACGAACAGTCTCTCCACCATTTCCTGTTATGTCTTGCATAGCTGTAGCTCCCACACAAGAATATAGCAGGAGGTAGATTCATTTGTAGATATCTTCTTGTGTACTGCAGCATTTCAGGCATACAGCATATCGTTGGAAAGCGCAGGAGATGCGCTAGTTGCCTGAGGCCTTGGTTAAAGCTCTTGAAGATCTGAGTGCGTGTATCCCCTGGTCAAAGATTTCAGCCGTGTGTATGATGTGTAACTGGAGTTAATGAAGTTAATGGAGTTTCTAAGTATTCCTTCAACTGTGCAATGTTGCATTTGGTTCAAGCTGACCTCTGAGGCTGATCCTATTTCAAACATATGTAAAATGAAAAATATGTCGCATTACAACTATGTAAAATGACACATATAAAAAATGAAAAATGTGTCAAATGACAAATATGTGAAATGACAAACATGTAAAATGACGAATATGTAAAATGAAAAATATGTTAAATGAGAATTTGTAAAATGCAAAATATGTAAAATGACAAAGATTTAAAGCTACAAATATGTAAAATGACAAAAATGTAAAATTGAAAATTTCTAAAGTGAAAAACATATAAAATGACAAATATATAGAATGACAGATATGGGAAATGATAAATATAATATAATGACAACTATATAAAATGACATCAATGTACAATTAAAAATATGTAAAATGACAAATATGTAAAGTAACAAATATGAAAAATGCAAAACATGTGAAATGACAGATATTTTAAATGACAAATATGGAAGATCACAAGTATGTCAAATGACAAATATGTAAAATGTCAAGTATGTAAACTAACAAATATGTTAAATGACAAATATGTAAAATAAAGAATATGTAAAATGACAAATATGTTAAATGATAAATGTGTAAAACGACAATCACGTCAAATGACAAATATGTAAAATGAAAAATATGTAGAATGAATATATGTCAAATGACAACTATATAAAATGAAAAGTATTTAAAATGAAAAATATTTAAAATTACGAATATTTAAAATGATCAAAAGCTAAAATAACAAATATGAAAATGTTCAAATATATAAAACGAAATAATGTCAAATGAAATTTTTTGTAAGTGTGAAATGTGTAAAATGACAAATGTGTAAAACGACAAATATGTGCAGTGACAAATATGTAAAATGACAATCATGTCAAATGACAAATAAATAAAATAAAAAAAATGTAAAACGACAAATAGGTCGAATGAAAAATGTGTGAAATAACAAATATGTAAAATGACAAATACTTGAAATGACAAATATATAAAATGACAAATATGTAAAATGACAAATATGTAAAATTTCAAATATGTAAAATGACAAATATGTAAAATGAAAAACATGGAAAATGACAAATATGTAAAATGACATGTATGAAAGATGAAAACCACGTAAAACGACAAATATTTAAAATCATAAATATGTAGAATGACAAATGTGTAAACTGAAGAATATTTAAAATGACAAATATGTAAAATGACAAGTATATAACATGAAAAATATGTGAAATGGCAAATATGTAAAATGACAAATATGTAAAATGACAAATATGTAAAAATATAAGTATGTAAAATGACAAATATGTAAAATGAAGAATATGTAAAATGACATATATGTAAAATTACAAATATTTAAAATGAAAAATATAAAAAATGAAAATACCTAAAATGACATATATGTAAAATGACAAATATGTAAAATGAAGAATATGTAAAATGACATATATGTAAAATTACAAATATTTAAAATGAAAAATATAAAAAATGAAAATACCTAAAATGACATATATGTAAAATGACAGATATTTAAAAATACAAGTACATATAATGAAAAATATGTAAAATAACAAATATGTAAAATGAAAAATATATAAAATTAATACTATGTAAAATGACAAATATGTAACATGAAAAAGGTTTAAAAATAAAAATACGTAAAATGCCAACTACTTAAAATCTGAAATAAAGATAATGACAAACATGTTAACCGTCAAATATTTAAAATGACAAATATGTAACATGAAAAAGGTTTAAAAATAAAAATACGTAAAATGCCAACTACTTAAAATCTGAAATAAAGATAATGACAAACATGTTAACCGTCAAATATTTAAAATGACAAATATGTAAAATGATGTATGTATAAATGACAAAGATGTGAAATGACAAATTCAAAAACTATCAAATATATAAAATAACAAATATGGAAAATGACAAATATATAAAATGACAAAAATGTAACATGATAAATATGTCTTTTGACAAATATGTAATATGAAAAACATATAAAATGGCAAAAATATCAAATGACAAATGTTAAAAATGAAAAAAATGTTAAATAAAAAGGCAAAAGGCAAAAGGCAAAAGGCAAAAGGAAAAAGGCAAGAGACGAAAGGCAAGAGGCAAAAGGCAAAAGGAAATAGGCAAAAGGTAAAAGGTAATAGGCATAATGCAAAAGACAAAAGGCAAAAGGCAAAAGGCAAAAGGAAAAAGGCAAGAGACGAAAGGCAAGAGGCAAAAGGCAAAAGGAAATAGGCAAAAGGTAAAAGGTAATAGGCATAATGCAAAAGACAAAAGGCAAAAGGCAAAGAGCAAAAATGCAAAACCAATGGGGCAAAAGGTAAGAGGTAAAAGGCAAAAAGCAAGATTCTCAAGGCAAAAGGAAAAATGCAAACCGCAAAAGGCAAAAGGAAAAAGGAAAATGCAAAAGTAAAAATTCAAATGGCAAGTGGCAAAAGGAAAAATGACAAAACCAAAAGGCAAAACGCAAAATCCAGATCGCAAAAGGAAAAATGACAAAAGCAAAAGGCAAAAGGCAAAGGGAAAAAGGCAAAAGGAAAAAGGCAAAAGGCAACAGGCAAAAGGCAAAAGGCAAGAGGCAAAAGGCAAAAGGCAATAGTCAAAAGTCAAGACGCAAAAGGCAAAAGGACAAAGGCAAAAGGCAAAAGGGAAAAGGGAATAAGCAAAAGGCAAAACGAAAAAGGCAAAACGCAAAAGGCAAAAGGCAAAAGGGAAAAGGGAATAAGCAAAAGGCAAAACGAAAAAGGCAAAACGCAAAAGGCAAAAGGCAAAAGGGAAAAGGGAATAAGCAAAAGGCAAAACGAAAAAGGCAAAACGCAAAAGGCAAAAGGCAAAAGGGAAAAGGGAATAAGCAAAAGGCAAAACGAAAAAGGCAAAACGCAAAAGGCAAAAGGCAAAAGGGAAAAGGGAATAAGCAAAAGGCAAAACGAAAAAGGCAAAACGCAAAAGGCAAAAGGCAAAAGGGAAAAGGGAATAAGCAAAAGGCAAAACGAAAAAGGCAAAACGCAAAAGGCAAAAGGCAAAAGGGAAAAGGGAATAAGCAAAAGGCAAAACGAAAAAGGCAAAACGCAAAAGGCAAAAGGCAAAAGGGAAAAGGGAATAAGCAAAAGGCAAAACGAAAAAGGCAAAACGCAAAAGGCAAAAGGCAAAAGGGAAAAGGGAATAAGCAAAAGGCAAAACGAAAAAGGCAAAACGCAAAAGGCAAAAGGCAAAAGGGAAAAGGGAATAAGCAAAAGGCAAAACGAAAAAGGCAAAACGCAAAAGGCAAAAGGCAAAAGGGAAAAGGGAATAAGCAAAAGGCAAAACGAAAAAGGCAAAACGCAAAAGGCAAAAGGCAAAAGGGAAAAGGGAATAAGCAAAAGGCAAAACGAAAAAGGCAAAACGCAAAAGGCAAAAGGCAAAAGGGAAAAGGGAATAAGCAAAAGGCAAAACGAAAAAGGCAAAACGCAAAAGGCAAAAGGCAAAAGGGAAAAGGGAATAAGCAAAAGGCAAAACGAAAAAGGCAAAACGCAAAAGGCAAAAGGCAAAAGGGAAAAGGGAATAAGCAAAAGGCAAAACGAAAAAGGCAAAACGCAAAAGGCAAAAGGCAAAAGGGAAAAGGGAATAAGCAAAAGGCAAAACGAAAAAGGCAAAACGCAAAAGGCAAAAGGCAAAAGGGAAAAGGGAATAAGCAAAAGGCAAAACGAAAAAGGCAAAACGCAAAAGGCAAAAGGCAAAAGGGAAAAGGGAATAAGCAAAAGGCAAAACGAAAAAGGCAAAACGCAAAAGGCAAAAGGCAAAAGGGAAAAGGGAATAAGCAAAAGGCAAAACGAAAAAGGCAAAACGCAAAAGGCAAAAGGCAAAAGGGAAAAGGGAATAAGCAAAAGGCAAAACGAAAAAGGCAAAACGCAAAAGGCAAAAGGCAAAAGGGAAAAGGGAATAAGCAAAAGGCAAAACGAAAAAGGCAAAACGCAAAAGGCAAAAGGCAAAAGGGAAAAGGGAATAAGCAAAAGGCAAAACGAAAAAGGCAAAACGCAAAAGGCAAAAGGCAAAAGGGAAAAGGGAATAAGCAAAAGGCAAAACGAAAAAGGCAAAACGCAAAAGGCAAAAGGCAAAAGGGAAAAGGGAATAAGCAAAAGGCAAAACGAAAAAGGCAAAACGCAAAAGGCAAAAGGCAAAAGGGAAAAGGGAATAAGCAAAAGGCAAAACGAAAAAGGCAAAACGCAAAAGGCAAAAGGCAAAAGGGAAAAGGGAATAAGCAAAAGGCAAAACGAAAAAGGCAAAACGCAAAAGGCAAAAGGCAAAAGGGAAAAGGGAATAAGCAAAAGGCAAAACGAAAAAGGCAAAACGCAAAAGGCAAAAGGCAAAAGGGAAAAGGGAATAAGCAAAAGGCAAAACGAAAAAGGCAAAACGCAAAAGGCAAAAGGCAAAAGGTCAAATGCAAAAGACAAAAGGCAAAAGGCAAAAGACAAAAGGAAAAAGGCAAAAAGCAAAAGGCCAAAGGCAAAAGGTAAAAGGAAAAAGGCAAAAGGCAAAAGGAAAAAGGCAAAAGGCAAAAGGCAAAAGGCAAAAGGAAAAAGGCAAAAATCAAAAGGCAAAAGGCAAAAGGTCAAATGCAAAAGACAAAAGGCAAAAGACAAAAGGCAAGCGGCTAAAAGCAAAAGGCAAAAGGAAAAAGGCAAGGGGAAAAAGGCAAAAGGCAAAAGGCAAAAGTCAAAAGGCAAGAGGTAAAAGGCAAAAGGCAAGAGGCAAGAGGCAAAAAGGTAAAGGGTAAAAGGCAAAAGGCAAAACACAAAATGCAAAAGTCAAGAGGCAAAAGGCAAAAAGCAAAAGGAAAAATGCAAAAAGCAAAAGGCAAAAGGCAAAAGGCAAAAGGCAAACAGGAAGATCCACAAGGCGAAATGCAGAAGGCAAAAGGAAAAAGGCAAAAGCCAAAAGGAAAAAGGCAAAAGGCAAGAGTCAAAAGGGTAAAGGCGAGAGGCAAAAGGAAAAAGGCAAAAGGCAAAAGGCAAAAGGAAAAAGGAAAAAGGCAAGAGACAAAAGGCAAGAGGCAAATGGCAAAAGGAAATAGGCAAAAGGTAATAGGTAATAGGCAAAAGGCAAAAGACAAAAGGCAAAAGGCAAAGGGCAAAAATGCAAAACAAAAGGGGCAAAAGGCAAGAGGCAAAGGAAAAAAGCAAGATTCAAAAGGCAAAAGGGAAAATGCAAAACGCAAACAGCAAAAGGCAAAAGGTAAAATGCAAAAGGAAAAAGGCAAAAGCCAGATGGCAAAAGGAAAAACGACAAAAGCAAAAGGCAAAAGGCAAAGGGAAAAAAGCAAAAGGCAAAAGGTAAAATGCAAAAGGAAAAAGGCAAAAGCCAGATGGCAAAAGGAAAAACGACAAAAGCAAAAGGCAAAAGGCAAAGGGAAAAAAGCAAAAGGCAAAAGGTAAAAGGCAAAAGGCAAAAGGCAAAAGGCAATAGTCAAAAGTCAAGAGGCAAAAGGCAAAAGGACAAAGGAAAATGGCAAAGGGCAAGAGGCAAAAGGAGAAAGGCAAAAGGAAAATGGCATAAGGCAAAAGGAAAAGGCAAAAGGCAAAAGGCAAAAAGAAAAAGGCAAAAGGCAAACGGCAAAAGGCAAAAGGCAAATGACAAAAGGCAAAAGGCAAAAGCCAAAAGGCAAAGGGAAAAAGGCAAAAGGCAATAGGCAAAAGGCAAAACGAAAAAGGCCAAACGCAAAAGGCAAAAGGCAAAAGGCTGAAGGCAAGAGTCAAAACGCAAAAGGAAAAACGCAAAAGGTAAAAGGCAAAAGGCACAAGGCAAAACGCAGAAGGCAAAAGGCAAAAGGCAAATGGAAAAAGGAAAAAGGCAAGAGGCAAATGGCAAAAGGGAAAAGGCAAAAGGCAAAGGGCAAAGGGCAAAGGCAAAAGGGAAAAAGGCAAAGGGCAAAGGGCAAAGGCAAAAGGGAAAAAGGCAAAGGGCAAAGGGCAAAGGCAAAAGGGAAAAAGGCAAAGGGCAAAGGGCAAAGGCAAAAGGGAAAAAGGCAAAGGGCAAAGGGCAAAGGCAAAAGGGAAAAAGGCAAAGGGCAAAGGGCAAAGGCAAAAGGGAAAAAGGCAAAGGGCAAAGGGCAAAGGCAAAAGGGAAAAAGGCAAAGGGCAAAGGGCAAAGGCAAAAGGGAAAAAGGCAAAGGGCAAAGGGCAAAGGCAAAAGGGAAAAAGGCAAAGGGCAAAGGGCAAAGGCAAAAGGGAAAAAGGCAAAGGGCAAAGGGCAAAGGCAAAAGGGAAAAAGGCAAAGGGCAAAGGGCAAAGGCAAAAGGGAAAAAGGCAAAGGGCAAAGGGCAAAGGCAAAAGGGAAAAAGGCAAAGGGCAAAGGGCAAAGGCAAAAGGGAAAAAGGCAAAGGGCAAAGGGCAAAGGCAAAAGGGAAAAAGGCAAAGGGCAAAGGGCAAAGGCAAAAGGGAAAAAGGCAAAGGGCAAAGGGCAAAGGCAAAAGGGAAAAAGGCAAAGGGCAAAGGGCAAAGGCAAAAGGGAAAAAGGCAAAGGGCAAAGGGCAAAGGCAAAAGGGAAAAAGGCAAAGGGCAAAGGGCAAAGGCAAAAGGGAAAAAGGCAAAGGGCAAAGGGCAAAGGCAAAAGGGAAAAAGGCAAAGGGCAAAGGGCAAAAGGACAACAGAAGAAGGCAACAGGAAAAAGGTAAAAGGCAAAAGGCAAAAGGCATCCGACAAAGGGTAAAAGTCAAAAGGAAAAAGGCAAAAGGCAAAAGGATAAATGAGAAAAGGCAACAGGCAAAAGGCAAAAGGCAAAAGAAAAAAGGGGAAAGACAAATGGCAAAAGGAAAAAGGTAAAAGGCAAACGGAAGAAGGCAAAACGCAAAAGGGAAAAGGCAAAAGGCAAAAGGCACAAGGCAAAATGCAAAAGGAAAAAGGCAAAAGGAAAAATGCAGAAGGCAAAAGGCAAGAGTCAAAGGGCAAAAGGCAAAAGGCAGAAGGCAAAAGGCAAAACTCAAAAGGCAAAATGCAAGAGGCCAAAGGCAAAGGGAAATAGGCAAAAGGCAAAAGGCAAAAGGCAAGAGGTTAAAGGCAAAAGGCAAAAAGCAATAGGCAAAAGGCAAAAGGCAAACGACAAAAAGAAAAAGGCAAAAGGCAAAAGACAAAAGGCACAAGGAAAAAGGCAAAAGGCAAGTGGCAAAAGGAAAAATGACAAAAGCAAAAGGCAAAACGCAAAATCCAAATCGCAAAAGGAAAAATGACAAAAGCAAAAGGCAAAACGCAAAATCCAAATCGCAAAAGGAAAAATGACAAAAGCAAAAGGCAAAACGCAAAATCCAAATCGCAAAAGGAAAAATGACAAAAGCAAAAGGCAAAACGCAAAATCCAAATCGCAAAAGGAAAAATGACAAAAGCAAAAGGCAAAACGCAAAATCCAAATCGCAAAAGGAAAAATGACAAAAGCAAAAGGCAAAACGCAAAATCCAAATCGCAAAAGGAAAAATGACAAAAGCAAAAGGCAAAACGCAAAATCCAAATCGCAAAAGGAAAAATGACAAAAGCAAAAGGCAAAACGCAAAATCCAAATCGCAAAAGGAAAAATGACAAAAGCAAAAGGCAAAACGCAAAATCCAAATCGCAAAAGGAAAAATGACAAAAGCAAAAGGCAAAACGCAAAATCCAAATCGCAAAAGGAAAAATGACAAAAGCAAAAGGCAAAACGCAAAATCCAAATCGCAAAAGGAAAAATGACAAAAGCAAAAGGCAAAACGCAAAATCCAAATCGCAAAAGGAAAAATGACAAAAGCAAAAGGCAAAAGGCAAAGGGCAAAGGGCAAAAGGAAATAGGCAAAAGGTAAAAGGCAAAAGGCAAAAGGCAGAAGGCAAGAGTCAAAAGGCAAAATGCAAAGGGCACAGGGCCAAGGCAAAAGGCAGAATACAAAAGGAAAAAGGAAAAAAGCAAAACGAAAAAGGCAAAAGGCAAAAGGCAAAAGGAAAAAGGCAAAAGGAAAAAAGCAAGAGGCAAAAGGTAAAGGTTAAAAGGCAAAAGGCAAAACACAAAATGAAAAAGGGGAAAGGCAAAAGGCAAAAGGAAAAAGGAAAATGGCAAAGGGCATAAAGAAAATGGCAAGACGCACAAGGCAAAATGCAGAAGGCAAAAGGGAAAAGGCAAAAGCCAAAAGGAAAAAGGCAAAAGCAAGAGTCAAAAGGCAAAAGGCAAAAGGCAAAAGGCAAAAGGAAAAATGCAAGAGACGAAAGGCAAGAGGCAAAAGGCAAAAGGAAAGGGGCAAAAGGTAAAAGGTAATAGGCAGAATGCAAAAGACAAAAGGCAAAAGGCAAAGAGCAAAAATGCAAAACCAATGGGGCAAAAGGTAAGAGGTAAAAGGCAAGAAGACATATTCTCAAGGCAAAAGGAAAAATGCAAACCGCAAAAGGCAAAAGGCAAAAGGTAAAATGCAAAAGGAAAAAGGCAAAAGGCAAGTGGCAAAAGGAAAAATGACAAAAGCAAAAGGCAAAACGCAAAATCCAGATCGCAAAAGGAAAAATGACAAAAGCAAAAGGCAAAAGGCAAAGGGAAAAAGGCAAAAGGAAAAAGGCAAAAGGCAAAAGGCAAAAGGCAAAAGGCAAGGGGCAAAAGGCAAAAGGCAATAGTCAAAAGTCAAGACGCAAAAGGCAAAAGGACAAAGGAAAATGGCAAACGGCGAGAGGCAAAAGGCAAAAGGCAAAAGGCAAAAGGAAAATGGCATAATGCAAGACGAAAAATGCAAAAGGCAAAAGGCAAAACAAAAAAGGCAAAAGGAAAATTGGCAAAAGGCAAAAGGCAAACGACAAAGGCAAAAGGCAAAGGGCAAAAGGCAAAAGGCAAAAGGGAATAGGCAAAGGGAAAAGGCAAAATACAAAACATTAAAAGCAAAAGGCAAAGGGTAAAAGGCAAAAGGCAGAAGACAAAAGGCAAAAGGCAGAAGACAGAAGGCAAAAGGCAAAGCGCAAAAGGCAAGAGGCAAAAGGCAAGTGGGAAAGGTCAAAATGCAAAAGGAAAAAAGCAAAAAGCAAAAGGCAAAAGATGAAACGCAAAAGGAAAAAGGCAAAAGGCAAAAGGCAAAAGGCAGAGGGCAAAAGGCAGAAGACAGAAGGCAAAAGACAAAAGGCAAAAGAGAGAAGGCAAAAGGCTAAGGCAAAAGGCAAATGGCAAAAGGCAGAAGACAAAAGGCAAAAGAGAGAAGGCAAAAGGCTAAGGCAAAAGGCAAATGGCAAAAGGCAGAAGACAGAAGGCAAAAGGCAAAAGGCAAAAGGCAAAAGGCAAAAGGCAAAAAAGAAAACGCAAAAGGCAAAAGGCAAACGGCAAAAGGCAAAAGGTTAAAGGCAAAAGACAAAAAGCAAGAGATAAAAGGCAAAAGGCAAAAGGCAAGAGGTTAAAGGCAAGAAGCAAGAGGCAAGAGGCAAAAGGCAAAAGGCAAAAGGCATGAGGCAAAAGGCAAAACAAAAAAGAAAACCGCAAAAGGCAAAAGGCAAAAGGCTGAAGGCAAGAGTCAAAAGGCAAAAGGAAAAAAGCAAAAGGTAAAAGGAAAAAGGCACAAGGCAAAATGCAAAAGGCAAAAGGTAAAAGGCAAAAGGCAAAAAGCAAAAGGCAAATGGAAAGACGAAAAAGGAAATAGGAAAAATGAAATAGGGAAATGCAAAAACGCAAGAGGCAAGAGGCAAAAGGGAAGATGCGAAAGGCAAAAGGCAAATCGCAAAAGGAAAAGGCAAAATGACAAAGGCAAAAGAAAGGAAACTGGCAAAAGGCAAAAGACAAAACCCAGAACGCAAAAGGCAAAACGCAAATGGCAAAAGGCAAAAGGAAGAAAGCAAAAGGCAAAGGGCAATAGGCAAAAGGCAAAATGAAAAAAGCAAAGGGCAAAAATCAAAAGCCAAAAGGCAAAAGGCAAAATGCAAACGGCAAAAGGCAAAACTCAAAAGGCAAGAGTCAAAAGCAAAAGGGCAAAAGGCAAAGGGCAAAAGGCCAACAGAAAAAGGCAAGAGAAAAAAGGTAAAAGGCAAAAGGCAAAAGGCAAACGGCAAAAGCTAAAAGGCAAAAGGCAAAAGGCAAAAGGCGAAGGGCAAAAGGCAAAGGGCAAAAGGCCAACAGAAAAAGGCAAGAGAAAAAAGGTAAAAGGCAAAAGGCAAAAGGCAAGAGGCCAAAGGCAAAGGGAAATAGGCAAAAGGAAAAAGGCAAATGGCAAAAGGCAAAAGGCAATAGGCAAAAGGCAAAAGGAAAAAGGCAGAATGCAAACGGAAGAAGGCAAAAGGCAAGGGGAAAAAGGCGAACGGCAAAAGGCAAAAGGAACAAGGAAAGACTGAAAAGGCAAAATGCATAAGGCAGAAGGGAAAAGGTAAAGGCAAAAGGCAAAAGGCAAATGGCAAAAGGCAGAAGACAGAAGGCAAAAGGCAAAAGGCAAAAGGCGAAGGGCAAAAGGCAAAGGGCAAAAGGCCAACAGAAAAAGGCAAGAGAAAAAAGGTAAAAGGCAAAAGGCAAAAGGCAAGAGGCCAAAGGCAAAGGGAAATAGGCAAAAGGAAAAAGGCAAATGGCAAAAGGCAAAAGGCAATAGGCAAAAGGCAAAAGGAAAAAGGCAGAATGCAAACGGAAGAAGGCAAAAGGCAAGGGGAAAAAGGCGAACGGCAAAAGGCAAAAGGAACAAGGAAAGACTGAAAAGGCAAAATGCATAAGGCAGAAGGGAAAAGGTAAAGGCAAAAGGCAAAAGGCAAATGGCAAAAGGCAGAAGACAGAAGGCAAAAGGCAAAAGGCAAAAGGCGAAGGGCAAAAGGCAAAGGGCAAAAGGCCAACAGAAAAAGGCAAGAGAAAAAAGGTAAAAGGCAAAAGGCAAAAGGCAAGAGGCCAAAGGCAAAGGGAAATAGGCAAAAGGAAAAAGGCAAATGGCAAAAGGCAAAAGGCAATAGGCAAAAGGCAAAAGGAAAAAGGCAGAATGCAAACGGAAGAAGGCAAAAGGCAAGGGGAAAAAGGCGAACGGCAAAAGGCAAAAGGAACAAGGAAAGACTGAAAAGGCAAAATGCATAAGGCAGAAGGGAAAAGGTAAAGGCAAAAGGCAAAAGGCAAATGGCAAAAGGCAGAAGACAGAAGGCAAAAGGCAAAAGGCAAAAGGCGAAGGGCAAAAGGCAAAGGGCAAAAGGCCAACAGAAAAAGGCAAGAGAAAAAAGGTAAAAGGCAAAAGGCAAAAGGCAAGAGGCCAAAGGCAAAGGGAAATAGGCAAAAGGAAAAAGGCAAATGGCAAAAGGCAAAAGGCAATAGGCAAAAGGCAAAAGGAAAAAGGCAGAATGCAAACGGAAGAAGGCAAAAGGCAAGGGGAAAAAGGCGAACGGCAAAAGGCAAAAGGAACAAGGAAAGACTGAAAAGGCAAAATGCATAAGGCAGAAGGGAAAAGGTAAAGGCAAAAGGCAAAAGGCAAATGGCAAAAGGCAGAAGACAGAAGGCAAAAGGCAAAAGGCAAAAGGCGAAGGGCAAAAGGCAAAGGGCAAAAGGCCAACAGAAAAAGGCAAGAGAAAAAAGGTAAAAGGCAAAAGGCAAAAGGCAAGAGGCCAAAGGCAAAGGGAAATAGGCAAAAGGAAAAAGGCAAATGGCAAAAGGCAAAAGGCAATAGGCAAAAGGCAAAAGGAAAAAGGCAGAATGCAAACGGAAGAAGGCAAAAGGCAAGGGGAAAAAGGCGAACGGCAAAAGGCAAAAGGAACAAGGAAAGACTGAAAAGGCAAAATGCATAAGGCAGAAGGGAAAAGGTAAAGGCAAAAGGCAAAAGGCAAATGGCAAAAGGCAGAAGACAGAAGGCAAAAGGCAAAAGGCAAAAGGCGAAGGGCAAAAGGCAAAGGGCAAAAGGCCAACAGAAAAAGGCAAGAGAAAAAAGGTAAAAGGCAAAAGGCAAAAGGCAAGAGGCCAAAGGCAAAGGGAAATAGGCAAAAGGAAAAAGGCAAATGGCAAAAGGCAAAAGGCAATAGGCAAAAGGCAAAAGGAAAAAGGCAGAATGCAAACGGAAGAAGGCAAAAGGCAAGGGGAAAAAGGCGAACGGCAAAAGGCAAAAGGAACAAGGAAAGACTGAAAAGGCAAAATGCATAAGGCAGAAGGGAAAAGGTAAAGGCAAAAGGCAAAAGGCAAATGGCAAAAGGCAGAAGACAGAAGGCAAAAGGCAAAAGGCAAAAGGCGAAGGGCAAAAGGCAAAGGGCAAAAGGCCAACAGAAAAAGGCAAGAGAAAAAAGGTAAAAGGCAAAAGGCAAAAGGCAAGAGGCCAAAGGCAAAGGGAAATAGGCAAAAGGAAAAAGGCAAATGGCAAAAGGCAAAAGGCAATAGGCAAAAGGCAAAAGGAAAAAGGCAGAATGCAAACGGAAGAAGGCAAAAGGCAAGGGGAAAAAGGCGAACGGCAAAAGGCAAAAGGAACAAGGAAAGACTGAAAAGGCAAAATGCATAAGGCAGAAGGGAAAAGGTAAAGGCAAAAGGCAAAAGGCAAATGGCAAAAGGCAGAAGACAGAAGGCAAAAGGCAAAAGGCAAAAGGCGAAGGGCAAAAGGCAAAGGGCAAAAGGCCAACAGAAAAAGGCAAGAGAAAAAAGGTAAAAGGCAAAAGGCAAAAGGCAAGAGGCCAAAGGCAAAGGGAAATAGGCAAAAGGAAAAAGGCAAATGGCAAAAGGCAAAAGGCAATAGGCAAAAGGCAAAAGGAAAAAGGCAGAATGCAAACGGAAGAAGGCAAAAGGCAAGGGGAAAAAGGCGAACGGCAAAAGGCAAAAGGAACAAGGAAAGACTGAAAAGGCAAAATGCATAAGGCAGAAGGGAAAAGGTAAAGGCAAAAGGCAAAAGGCAAATGGCAAAAGGCAGAAGACAGAAGGCAAAAGGCAAAAGGCAAAAGGCGAAGGGCAAAAGGCAAAGGGCAAAAGGCCAACAGAAAAAGGCAAGAGAAAAAAGGTAAAAGGCAAAAGGCAAAAGGCAATAGGCAAAAGGCAAAATGAAAAAGGCAAAATGCAAAAGGCACAAGGCAAAAGGCTGAAGGCAAGTGTCAAAAGGCAAAAGGCAAAAAGCAAAAGGTAAAAGGCACAAGGCAAAACGCAAAAGGCAAAAGGCAAAAGGCAAAAGGCAAAAGGCAAGAAGGAAAAGGCAAAAGGAAATAGGCAAAAGGCAAAAAGAAAAAGGCAAAAGGAAAGCGGCAAAAGGAAATGGGAAAAATGAAAGAGGGAAATGGAGAAACGCAAGAGGCAAGAGGCAAAAGGGAAAATGGGAAGGGCAAAAGGCAAATAGAACAAGGAAAAAGGCAAAATGCAAAATGCAAAAGAAAGGAAGAAATCAAAAGACAAAAGGAAAAATGCAAAACGCAAAAGGAAAAATGCAGAAGGCAAAAGGCCAAGGCAAAAGGCAAATAGAACAAGGAAAAAGGCAAAATGCAAAATGCAAAAGAAAGGAAGAAATCAAAAGACAAAAGGAAAAATGCAAAACGCAAAAGGAAAAATGCAGAAGGCAAGAGGCCAAAGGAAGAAAGCAAAAGGCACAAGGCAATAGGCAAATGGAAAAAGGCAAAAGGCAAAGGGAGAAAGATAAAAGCCAAAAGGCAAAAGGAAAAATGCAAACAGCAAAAGGAAAAAGGCAAAAGGCAAGAATCAAAAGTAAAAGGGAAAAAGGCAAAGGGAAAAGGCACAGAAGAAAAAGGCAAAAGTAAAAAAGGTAAAAGGCAAAAAGCAAAAGGCAAAAGGCAAAAGGTAAAAGGCAGAAGGCAAAAGGAAAAAGGAAAAAGAAAAAAAGGGGAAAGACAAATGGCAAAAGGAAAAAGGCAAAAGGCAAACGGAAAAAGGCAAAAGGCAAAAGGCAAAAGGCAAAAGGAACAAGGCAAAAGTGAAAAGGCGAAAGGTATAAGGCAGAAGGGAAAAGGCAAAGGGCAAAAGGCAAAAGGTAAAAGGCACAAGGCAAAATGCAAAAGGAAAAAGGCAAAAGGCAAAAGCGAGAAGGAAAAAGGCAAGAGTCAAAGGGCAAAAGGCAAAAGGCAAAAAGCAAAAGGCAAAAGGAAAAATGCAGAAGGCAAAAGGCAAAAGGGAAGAGGCCAAAGGTAAAGGGAAATGGGCAAAAGGCAAAAGGCAAAAGTCATGAGGCAAAATGCAAAATGCAAAAGGCAAAATGAAAAATGCAAAAGGAAGAAGGCATAAGGCAAAAGGCAAGAGGAAAAAGGCAAAAGGCAAAGGGCAAGAGGAAAAAGGCAAAGGGCACAAGGCAAAAGGGAAAAGGACACAAGCAAAAGGCAAAAGGCAGAGGGAAAAAGGCAAAAGGCAAAAGGCAACAGGAAAAGGGGAAGAGCCAAAAGGCAAAAGGCAAAAGGCAAGAGGAAAAAGGCAAAAGGCAAGAGTCAAAAGGCAGGATGCAAAAGGCAAAAGGAAAAAGGACATAGGAAAAAGGCAGAAGGCAAAAGGCAAAAGGCAAAAGGCAAAAGAGAAAAGACAAAAGGCAAAAGGCAAAAGGAATAATGCAAAAGACAAAAGGGAAAAGGCAAAAGGCCAAAGGCAAAACGCAAAAGGCAACAGGAAAAAGGAAAAAGGCAAAAGGCAAAAGGAAAAAGGCAAAAGGCAACAGGAAAAAGGCAAGAGTAAAATGGTAAAAGGAAAAAGCAAAAATGCAAAAGGAAAAAGGCATAAAGTTGAAGGCAAAAGGCAAAAGGAAAAAGGCATAAGGCAAAAAGCAAAAGGCAAAAGGCAAAAGGCAAAAGGCAGAAGTAAAAAGGCAAAAGGCACAAGGCGAAAGGCAAAAGGAAAAGGCCAAAGTCAAAAGGAAAAAGGCAAAAGGCAAAAGGCACATGGCAAAATGCAGAAGGCAAAAGGAAAAAGGCAAGAGTCAAACAGCGAAAGGCAAAAGGCAAAAGGCAAAAGGCAAAGGGCAAAGGGCAAAAGGAAATGACAAAAAGGTAAAAGGCAGAAGGCGAAAGGCAAAAGACAAAAGGCAAAAGGCAAAAGATGAAAGGTAATGGAAAAAGGCAAAAGGCAAAGGGCAAAAGTCAAAGGGCAAAAGGCAAAAGGTGAAATTCAAAAGGAAAAAGACAAAAGGCAAAAGGCACGCGGCAAAATGCAAAAGGCGAAAGGCAAGAACCAAACGGCAAAAGGCAAAAGGCAAAAGGCATAAGGCAGAAGGCAAAAGGCGAAAGGCAAAAGGCAATGGGCATAAGGAAAAAGGTAAAAGGGAAAAGGCAAAAGGCAAAAGGCAAAAGGCAAAGGGCATAAGGCAATAGGCAAAAGGTAAAAGGCAAAAGGCAAAAGGCAAATGACAAAAGGAAAAAGGCAAAGGGCATAAGGACAAAGGAAACGGGAAAAGGAAAAATGTAAGAGGCAAGAGGCAAAAGGCAAAAGTGGAAGGCAAAAGGCAGAAGGCAAAAGGCAAAGGGCAAAGGGCAAAAGGAAATAGGAAAAAGGTAGAAGGCAAAAGGCAAAAGGCAAAAGACAAAAGGCAAAAGGCAAAGGGCATAAGGCAAAAGGAAATGGGCAAAAGGCAAAGTGCAAAAGGCAAGAGGCAAAAGGCAAAAGGAAAAACGCAAAAGGAAAAATGCAGACCGCAAAAGGCAGAAGGAAAAAGGAAAAAGGTAAAAGTAAAAAGGAAAAAAGCAAAGGGCAAAAGGCAAAAGGCAAGAGGGAAAAGGCAAACGGACGAAGGAAAAAGGCAGAAGGCAACAAACAAAAGGCGCAAGGAAAAAGGAAAAAGGCAAAAGGCCAAAGGCAAATGACAAAAGGCAAAACACAAAAGGCAAAAGGAAAAAGGCAAAAGGCAAGAGGTAAAAGGCAAAAGGCAACAGGCAAGAGGCAAAAAGGCAAAGGGTAAAAGGCAAAAGGCAAAACACAAAATGCAAAAGGTAAAAGGAACGGGCAAAAGGCAAAAGGAAAAAGGCAAAAAGCAAAAGGCAAAAGGCAAAAGGCAAGAGGGAAAAGGCAAACGGACGAAGGAAAAAGGCAGAAGGCAACAAACAAAAGGCGCAAGGAAAAAGGAAAAAGGCAAAAGGCCAAAGGCAAATGACAAAAGGCAAAACACAAAAGGCAAAAGGAAAAAGGCAAAAGGCAAGAGGTAAAAGGCAAAAGGCAACAGGCAAGAGGCAAAAAGGCAAAGGGTAAAAGGCAAAAGGCAAAACACAAAATGCAAAAGGTAAAAGGAACGGGCAAAAGGCAAAAGGAAAAAGGCAAAAAGCAAAAGGCAAAAGGCAAAAGGCAAGAGGGAAAAGGCAAACGGACGAAGGAAAAAGGCAGAAGGCAACAAACAAAAGGCGCAAGGAAAAAGGAAAAAGGCAAAAGGCCAAAGGCAAATGACAAAAGGCAAAACACAAAAGGCAAAAGGAAAAAGGCAAAAGGCAAGAGGTAAAAGGCAAAAGGCAACAGGCAAGAGGCAAAAAGGCAAAGGGTAAAAGGCAAAAGGCAAAACACAAAATGCAAAAGGTAAAAGGAACGGGCAAAAGGCAAAAGGAAAAAGGCAAAAAGCAAAAGGCAAAAGGCAAAAGGCAAGAGGGAAAAGGCAAACGGACGAAGGAAAAAGGCAGAAGGCAACAAACAAAAGGCGCAAGGAAAAAGGAAAAAGGCAAAAGGCCAAAGGCAAATGACAAAAGGCAAAACACAAAAGGCAAAAGGAAAAAGGCAAAAGGCAAGAGGTAAAAGGCAAAAGGCAACAGGCAAGAGGCAAAAAGGCAAAGGGTAAAAGGCAAAAGGCAAAACACAAAATGCAAAAGGTAAAAGGAACGGGCAAAAGGCAAAAGGAAAAAGGCAAAAAGCAAAAGGCAAAAGGCAAAAGGCAAGAGGGAAAAGGCAAACGGACGAAGGAAAAAGGCAGAAGGCAACAAACAAAAGGCGCAAGGAAAAAGGAAAAAGGCAAAAGGCCAAAGGCAAATGACAAAAGGCAAAACACAAAAGGCAAAAGGAAAAAGGCAAAAGGCAAGAGGTAAAAGGCAAAAGGCAACAGGCAAGAGGCAAAAAGGCAAAGGGTAAAAGGCAAAAGGCAAAACACAAAATGCAAAAGGTAAAAGGAACGGGCAAAAGGCAAAAGGAAAAAGGCAAAAAGCAAAAGGCAAAAGGCAAAAGGCAAAAGGCAAAAGGCAAACGGCAAGATGCACAAGGCAAAATGCAGAAGGCAAAAGGAAAAAGGCAAAAGCCAAAAGGAAAAAGGCAAAACGCAAGAGTCAAAAGGTAGAAGGCAAAAGGCAAAAAGAAAAAGGCAAAAGGCAAAAAGCATAACGCAAAAGGCAAAAGGCAAAAGGAAAAAGGAAAGAGACGAAAGGCAAGAGGCAAAAGGCAAAAGGAAATAGGCAAACGGTAAAAGATAAAAGGCAAAAGGCAAAAGAAAAAAGGCAAAAGGCAAAGGGAAAAATGACAAAACGAAAGGGGCAAAAGGCGATAGGCAAAAAGCAAAAAGCAAGATGCAAAAGGCAAAAGGAAAAATGCAAAACTCAAAAGGCAAAAGCGAAAAGGTAAAATGCAAAAGGAAAAAGGCAAAAGGCAAAGGGCAAAAGGCTAAAGGCAAAGGGCAAAAGGCAGATGGCAAAAGGAAAAATGACAAAAGCAAAAGGCAAAAGGCAAAGGGAAAAAGGCAAACGGCAAAAGGCAAAAGGAAAAAGGCAAAAGGCAAAAGGAAATAGTCAAAACTCAAGGGGCAAAAGGCAAAAGGACAAAGGAAAATGGCAAACGGCAAGAGGCAAAAGGCAAAAGGCGAAAGGAAAATGGCATGAGGCAAAAGGCAAAAGGCAAAAGGCAAAAAACAAAAAAACGGCAAAAGGAAAATGGCAAAAGGCAAAAGGCAAACGACAAAAGGCAAAAGGCAAAAGGCAAAAGGCAAAGGGCAAAAGGGAAAAGGCAATAGGCAAAGGGAAAAGGCAAAATACAAAACATAAAAGGCAAAAGGCAAAAGGCAAAAGGCAGAAGACAAAAGGCAAAAGGCAGAGGACAGAAGGCAAAAGGCAAAAGGCAAAGGCAAAAGGCAAAACTCAAAAGGCAAGAGGCAAAAGGCAAGAGGGAAAGGGCAAAATGCAAAAGGAAAAAGGCAAAAAGCAAAAGGCAAAAGGCAAAAGGCAAGAGGCAAAAGGCAGAGGGCAAAAGGCAGAAGAGAGAAGGCAAAAGAAAAAGTGCACAATAGACAAGGCAAAAGGCCAAGGCAAAAGTCAAATTGCAAAAGGCACAAGACAGAAGGAAAAAGGCAAAGGCAAAAGGCAAAAGGAAAAAGGGAAAAGGCAAGAGGCAAAAGGACAAAGTCAAAAGGCAAAATGCAAAAGGCAAAAGACAAAACGCAAAAGGCAACAGGCAAACGGAAAAAGGCAAAAGGTTAAAGGCAAAAGACAAAAAGCAAGACATAAAAGGCAGAAGGCAAAAGGAAAAAGGCAAGAGGTTAAAGGAAAAATGCAAGAGGCAAGAGAAAAAAGGCAAAAGGAAAAAGGCAATAGGCAAAAGGCAAAACGAAAAAGGCAAAAGGCAGAAGGCAAAAGGCAAGGTTCAAAAGGCAAAACGCAAAAAGCAAAAGGTAAAAGGCAAAAGTCACAAGGCTAAATGCAAAAGGCAAAAGGCAAAAGGCAAAAGGCAAAAGGCCAAA
>SZWC01014987.1:23271-34476 GCA_023375785.1 Penium margaritaceum
CAAAACTCAAAAGGCAAGAGGCAAAAGGCAAGAGGGAAAGGGCAAAATGCAAAAGGAAAAAGGCAAAAAGCAAAAGGCAAAAGGCAAAAGGCAAGAGGCAAAAGGCAGAGGGCAAAAGGCAGAAGAGAGAAGGCAAAAGAAAAAGTGCACAAAAGAGAAGGCAAAAGGCTAAGGCAAAAGTCAAATTGCAAAAGGCACAAGACAGAAGGAAAAAGGCAAAGGCAAAAGGCAAAAGGCAAAAGGGAAAAGGCAAGAGGCAAAAGGCAAAAGGCAAAAGGCAAAATGCAAAAGGCAAAAGACAAAACGCAAAAGGCAAAAGGCAAACGGAAAAAGGCAAAAGGATAAAGGCAAAAGACAAAAAGCAAGACATAAAAGGCAGAAGGCAAAAGGAAAAAGGCAAGAGGTTAAAGGCAAAATGCAAGAGGCAAGAGAAAAAAGGCAAAAGGAAAAAGGCAATAGGCAAAAGGCAAAACGAAAAAGGCAAAAGGCAAAAGGCTTAAGGCAAGGTTCAAAAGGCAAAACGCAAAAAGCAAAAGGTAAAAGGCAAAAGTCACAAGGCTAAATGCAAAAGGCAAAAGGCAAAAGGCAAAAGGCAAAAGGCAAAATGCAAAAGGAAAAAGGCAAGAGGCAAAAGGCAAAAGGAAATAGGCAAAAGGCAAAAAGCAACAGGCAAAAGGAAAGAGGAAAAAGGAAATAGGGAAAATGAACGAGGGAAATGGACAAACGCAAGAGGCAAGAGGCAAAAGGAAGGATGCAAAAGGTAAAAGGCAAATTGCAAAAGGAAAAAGGCAAAATGCAAAAGGCAAAAGAAAGGAAAAAGAAAAAAAGGCAAAAGACAAAACGCAGAACGCAAAAGGAAAAACGCAGATGGCAAAAGGCAAAAGGAAGAAAGCAAAAGGCAAAAGGCAATAGGCAAAAGGCAAAAGGAAAAAAGGAAAGGGCAAAAGTAAAAGGGCAAAAGGCAAAAGGAAAAATGCAAACGGCAAAAGGCAACACGCAAAAGGCAAGAGTCAAAAGCAAAAGGTAAAAAGGCAAAGGGCAAAAGGAAACCAGAAGAAGGCAACAGGAAAAAGGTAAAAGGAAAAAGGCAAAAGGCAAATGACAAAGGGCAAAAGGCAAAAGGAAAAAGGAAAAAGGCAAAAGGATAAATGAGAAAAGGCAACAGGCAAAAGGCAAAAGGCAAAAGAAAAAAGGGGCAAGAAAAATGGCAAAAGGAAAAAGGTAAAAGTCAAACGTAAGAAGGCAAAACGCAAAAGGCAAAAGGCAAAAGGCAAAAGGCAAAAGGCAAAACGCTAAAGGTACAAGGCAAAATGCAAAAGGCCAAAGGCAAAACGCAAAATGCAGAAGGCAAAAGGCAAGAGTCAAAGGGCAAAAGGCAAAAGGCAAAAGGAAAAAGGCAAAAGTCAAAAGGCAAAGTGCAAGAGGCAAAAGGCAAAAAGAAATAGGCAAAAGGCAAAAGGCAAAAGACAAAAGGCAAAAGGCAAGAGGTTGAAGGCAAAAGGCAGAAGGTAAAAGGCAAAAGGGAAGAGGTTAAAGGCAAAAGGCAAGAGGGAAGAGGCAAAAGGCGAAAGGCAAAAGGCGATAGGCAAAAGGCAAAACGAAAAAGGCAAAACTTATAAGGCAAAAGGCAAAAGGCTGAAGGCAAGAGTCAAAAGGCAGAAGGAAAAACGCAAAAGGTAAAAGGCAGAAGGCACAAGGCAAAACGCAAAAGGCAAAAGGCAAAAGGCAAATGGTAAAAGGCAAAAGGCAAAAGGCGAAATGCAAAAAGCAATAGGCAAAAGGAAAAAGGCAAAAGGCAAAAGGCAAAAGGCAGAAGGAAAAAGGCAAAAGGCACAAATCAAAAGGAAAAAGAAAAATGGCAAAAGTCAAAAGGCAAAATGCACAAGGAAAAATGCAAAAAGCAATAGGCAAAAGGAAAAAGGCAAAAGGCAAAAGGCAAAAGGCAGAAGGAAAAAGGCAAAAGGCACAAATCAAAAGGAAAAAGAAAAATGGCAAAAGTCAAAAGGCAAAATGCACAAGGAAAAATGCAGAAAGCAAAAGGAAAAAGGCAAAAGGAAAAAGGCAAAAGGCAAAAGGCAAGAGTCAAAGGGCAAAACACAAAAGGAAAAAGGCAAAAGGCAAAAGGCAAAAGGCAAAAGGCAAAGGGCAAAAGACAAAAGGAAAAAGGCAAAAGGAAAAAGGCAAAAGGCAAAAGGCAAGAGTCAAAGGGCAAAACACAAAAGGAAAAAGGCAAAAGGCAAAAGGCAAAAGGCAAAAGGCAAAGGGCAAGAGACAAAAGGCAAAAGGCAAAAGGCAAAAGAACAAAGGTAAAAGGAAAAAGGCAAAAGGCAAAAGGAAAAAGGCAAAGGAAAAAAGGCAAAAGGCAAAAGCCAGGAGGAGAAATGCAAAAGGCAAAAGGCACAAGGCAAAATGCAGAAGGCAAAAGAAAAAAGGCAAAAGGCAAGAGTCAAACGGCAAAAGGAAAAAGGCAAAAGGCAAAAGGCAAAAGGCAAAAGGCGAAAGGCAAAAGGCAAAGGGCAAAGGGAAAAAGGAAATAAGCAAAAGGCAAAAGGCAAAAGGCAAAAGGCAAAAGGCAAAAGAAAAAAGGCAAAAGGCAAAGGGCAAAGGGAAAAAGGAAATAAGCAAAAGGCAAAAGGCAAAAGGCAAAAGGCAAAAGGCAAAAGAAAAAAGGCAAAAGGCAAAGGGCATAAAGCAAAAGGAAACAGGAAAAAGGCAAAAGGAAAAAGGCAAAAGGCAAAGGGCAAAAGGCGAAAGGCTGAAAGCAAAAGAAAAATGACAAAAGCAAAAGGCAAAAGGCAAAGGGCAAACCGCAAAAGGCAATAGGAAAAATGCAAAAGGCAAAAGGCAAAAGGCAAGAGGCAGAAGGAAAGAGTCAAAAGGCAAGAGGGAAAAGGCAAAAGGACAAAGGAAAAAGGCAAAAGGCAAGAAACAAAAGGCACAAGGAAAATGGAAAAAGGCAAAAGGCAAAAAGCAAAAGGCAAAAGGCAAAAGGCAAAAGGAAAAAGGCACAAGGAAAATCCGAAAAGGAAAAAGGCAAAAGGCAAAAAGCAAAAGGCAAAAGGCAAAAGGCAAAAGGAAAAAGGCACAAGGAAAATCCGAAAAGGAAAAAGGCAAGAGTCAAAAAGCAAAATGCAAAGGGCACAGGGCCAAGGCAAAAGGCAGAATACAAAAGGAAAAAGGCAAAAAGCAAAGGGAAAAAGGCAAAAGACAAAAAGCAAAAGGAAAAAGGGAAAATGAAAAATGTAAAAATCAAAAGGCAAAAGGCAAAAGGTTAAATGCAAAAGACAAAAGGCAAAAGACAAAAGGCAAGCGGCAAAAGGCAAAAGGTTAGAGGAAAAAGGCAAGGGGCAAAAGGCAAAAGGCAAAAGGTTAAATGCAAAAGACAAAAGGCAAAAGACAAAAGGCAAGCGGCAAAAGGCAAAAGGTTAGAGGAAAAAGGCAAGGGGCAAAAGGCAAAAAACAAAATGCAAGAGGTAAAAGGCAAAAGGAAAGAGGCAAGAGGCAAAAAGGTAAAGGGTAAAAGCCAAAAGGCAAAAAACAAAATGCAAAAGGCAAAAGGCAAAAGGCAAAACGCAAAAGGAAAATGGCAAAAGGCAAAAGGCAAATGGCAAGATGCACAAGGCAAAATGCAGAAGGCAGAAGGAAAAAGGCAAAAGCCAAAAGGAAAAAGGCAAAAGCCAAAAGGAAAAAGGCAAAAGGCAAGAGTCAAAAGGCAAAAGGAAAAAGGCAAAAGGCAAAAGGCAAAAGGCAAAAGGCAAAAGGAAAAAGGCAAGAGACGAAAGGCGAGAGGTAAAAGGCAAAAGGAAATAGGCAAAAGGTAAAAGGTAATAGGCAAAATGCAAAAGACAAAAGGCAAAAGGCAAAGAGCAAAAATGCAAAACAAATGGGGCAAAAGGTAAGAAGAAAAAGGCAAAAGGCAAGATTCTCAACGCAAAAAGAAAAATGCAAACCGCAAAAGGCAAAAGGCAAAAGGTAAAATGCAAAAGGAAAAAGGCAAAAGGCAAATAGCAAAAGGAAAAATGACAAAAGCAAAAGGCAAAAGGCAAAAGCCAGATGGCAAAAGGAAAAATGACAAAAGCAAAAGGCAAAAGGCAAACGACAAAAGGCAAAAGGCAAAGGGCAAAAGGCAAAAGGCAAAAGGGAATAGGCAATGGGAAAAGGCAATATAAAAAACATAAAAAGCAAAAGGCAAAAGGCAAAAGGCAAAAGGCAGAAGACAAAAGGCAAAAGGCAGAAAACAGAAGGCAAAAGGCAAAAGGCAAAGGCAAAAGGCAAAACGCAAAAGGCAAGAGGCAAAAGGCAAGAGGGAAAGGGTAAAATGCAAAAGGAAAAAGGCAAAAAGCAAAACGCAAAAAATGAAACGGAAAAGGCAAAAGGCAAAAGGCAAGAGGCCAAAGGCAGAGGGCAAAAGGCAGAAGACTGAAGGCAAAAGACAAAAGGCAGAAGAGAGAAGGCAAAAGGAAAAAGGCAAAAGGCAAATGGCAAAGAGCAGAAGACAGAAGGCAAAAGGCAAAAGGCAAAAGGCAAAAGGCAAGAGGCAAAAGGCAAAAGGCAAAAGGCAAAAGGCAAAAGGCAAAAGGCAAAAGAGAAAACGCAAAAGGAAAAAGGCAAACAGCAAAAGGCAAAAGGTTAAAGGCAAAAGACAAAAAGCAAGAGATAAAAGGCAAAAGGCAAAAGAGAAAACGCAAAAGGAAAAAGGCAAACAGCAAAAGGCAAAAGGTTAAAGGCAAAAGACAAAAAGCAAGAGATAAAAGGCAAAAGGCAAAAGGCAAGAGGTCAAAGGCAAGAGGCAAGAGGCAAGAGACAAAAGGCAAAAGGCAAAAGGCAAGAGGCAAAAGGCAAAACACAAAAGGCAAAATGCAGAAGGCAAAAGGCAAAAGGCTGAAGGCAAGAGTCAAAAGGCAAGAGGAAAAAAGCAAAAGGTAAAAGGCATAAGGCACAAGGCAAAATGCAAAAGGCAAAAGGCAAAAGGCAAAAGGAAAAATGCACAAGGCAACAGGCAAAAGGCAAACGGCAAAAGAAAAAAGGGGAAAGACAAATGGCAAAAGGAAAAAGGCAAAATGCAAACGGAAGAAGGCAAAAGGCAAGAGGAAAAAGGCAAAAGGCAAAAGGCAAAAGGTAAAACGTAAAAGGCAAAAGGCAAAAGGAAAAAGGCACAAGGCAAAAGGCAAAAGGCAAACGGCAAAAGGCAAAAGGCAAAAGGCAAACGGCAAAAGGCAAAAGGCAAAAGGCAAACGGCAAAAGGCAAAAGGCAAAAGGCAAACGGCAAAAGGCAAAAGGCAAAAGGCAAACGGCAAAAGGCAAAAGGCAAAAGGCAAACGGCAAAAGGCAAAAGGCAAAAGGCAAACGGCAAAAGGCAAAAGGCAAAAGGCAAAACGCAAAAGGCAAGAGTCAAAAGCAAAAGGGCAAAAGGCAAAGGGCAAAAGGACAACAGAAAAAGGCAAGAGGAAAAAGGTAAAAGGCAAAAGGCAAAAGGTAAAACGCAAAAGGCAAAAGGCAAAAGGAAAAAGGCAAAAGGCAAAAGGAAAAATGCACAAGGCAACAGGCAAAAGGCAAACGGCAAAAGAAAAAAGGGGAAAGACAAATGGCAAAAGGAAAAAGGCAAAATGCAAACGGAAGAAGGCAAAAGGCAAGAGGAAAAAGGCAAAAGGCAAAAGGCAAAAGGAACAAGGAGAGACTGAAAAGTTAAAATTCATAAGGCAGAAGGGAAAAGGTAAAGGCAAAAGGCAAAAGGCAAAATGCACAAGGAAAAATGCAAAAGGAAAAAGGCGAAAGGCAAAAGTCAGAAGGCAAAAGGCAAGAGTCAAATGGGAAAAGGCAAAAGGCAAAAGGCAAAAGGCAAAAGGAAAAAGGCAAAAGGCAAAAGGCAAAAGGCAAGAGGCCAAAGGCAAAGGGAAATAGGCAAAAGGAAAAAGGCAAAAGGCAAAAGGCAAACGGCAAAAGGCAAAAGACAAAACGCAAAAGGCAAAAGGCAAACAGCAAAAGGCAAAAGGTTAAAGGCAAAAGATAAAAAGCAGGAGATAAAAGGCAAAAGGCAAAAGGCAAAGGGCAAGAGGTTAAAGGCAAAAGGCAAGAGGCAAGAGGCAAAAGGCAAAAGGCAAAAGGGAATAGGCAAAAGGCAAAACGAAAAAGGCAAAACGCGAAAGGCAAAACGCAATAAGGTGAAGGCAAGAGTCAAAAGGCAAAAGGCAAAAAGCAAAAGGTATAAGGCAAAAGGCACAAGGCAAAACGCAAAAGGCAAAAGGCAAAAGGCAAATGGTAAAATACAAAAAGCAAAAGGCAAAAGGCAAAAAGCAAAAGGCAAAAGGCAAAAGACAAAAGGCAGAAGGCAAAAGGCAGAAGGAAAAAGGGAAAAGGCACAAGGCAAAAGGCAAAAGGCAAAAGGCAGAAGGCAAAACACAAAAGGCAAAAGGCAAAAGGCAAAAGGGAATAGGCAAAAGGCAAAACGAAAAAGGCAAAACGCGAAAGGCAAAACGCAATAAGGTGAAGGCAAGAGTCAAAAGGCAAAAGGCAAAAAGCAAAAGGTATAAGGCAAAAGGCACAAGGCAAAACGCAAAAGGCAAAAGGCAAAAGGCAAATGGTAAAAGACAAAAAGCAAAAGGCAAAAGGCAAAAAGCAAAAGGTATAAGGCAAAAGGCACAAGGCAAAACGCAAAAGGCAAAAGGCAAAAGGCAAATGGTAAAAGACAAAAAGCAAAAGGCAAAAGGCAAAAAGCAAAAGGTATAAGGCAAAAGGCACAAGGCAAAACGCAAAAGGCAAAAGGCAAAAGGCAAATGGTAAAAGACAAAAAGCAAAAGGCAAAAGGCAAAAAGCAAAAGGTATAAGGCAAAAGGCACAAGGCAAAACGCAAAAGGCAAAAGGCAAAAGGCAAATGGTAAAAGACAAAAAGCAAAAGGCAAAAGGCAAAAAGCAAAAGGTATAAGGCAAAAGGCACAAGGCAAAACGCAAAAGGCAAAAGGCAAAAGGCAAATGGTAAAAGACAAAAAGCAAAAGGCAAAAGGCAAAAAGCAAAAGGTATAAGGCAAAAGGCACAAGGCAAAACGCAAAAGGCAAAAGGCAAAAGGCAAATGGTAAAAGACAAAAAGCAAAAGGCAAAAGGCAAAAAGCAAAAGGTATAAGGCAAAAGGCACAAGGCAAAACGCAAAAGGCAAAAGGCAAAAGGCAAATGGTAAAAGACAAAAAGCAAAAGGCAAAAGGCAAAAAGCAAAAGGTATAAGGCAAAAGGCACAAGGCAAAACGCAAAAGGCAAAAGGCAAAAGGCAAATGGTAAAAGACAAAAAGCAAAAGGCAAAAGGCAAAAAGCAAAAGGTATAAGGCAAAAGGCACAAGGCAAAACGCAAAAGGCAAAAGGCAAAAGGCAAATGGTAAAAGACAAAAAGCAAAAGGCAAAAGGCAAAAAGCAAAAGGTATAAGGCAAAAGGCACAAGGCAAAACGCAAAAGGCAAAAGGCAAAAGGCAAATGGTAAAAGACAAAAAGCAAAAGGCAAAAGGCAAAAAGCAAAAGGTATAAGGCAAAAGGCACAAGGCAAAACGCAAAAGGCAAAAGGCAAAAGGCAAATGGTAAAAGACAAAAAGCAAAAGGCAAAAGGCAAAAAGCAAAAGGTATAAGGCAAAAGGCACAAGGCAAAACGCAAAAGGCAAAAGGCAAAAGGCAAATGGTAAAAGACAAAAAGCAAAAGGCAAAAGGCAAAAAGCAAAAGGTATAAGGCAAAAGGCACAAGGCAAAACGCAAAAGGCAAAAGGCAAAAGGCAAATGGTAAAAGACAAAAAGCAAAAGGCAAAAGGCAAAAAGCAAAAGGTATAAGGCAAAAGGCACAAGGCAAAACGCAAAAGGCAAAAGGCAAAAGGCAAATGGTAAAAGACAAAAAGCAAAAGGCAAAAGGCAAAAAGCAAAAGGTATAAGGCAAAAGGCACAAGGCAAAACGCAAAAGGCAAAAGGCAAAAGGCAAATGGTAAAAGACAAAAAGCAAAAGGCAAAAGGCAAAAAGCAAAAGGTATAAGGCAAAAGGCACAAGGCAAAACGCAAAAGGCAAAAGGCAAAAGGCAAATGGTAAAAGACAAAAAGCAAAAGGCAAAAGGCAAAAAGCAAAAGGCAAAAGGCAAAAGGCAAAAGGAAATAGGCAAAAGGAAAAACGAAAAAGGATAAATGCAAAAGGCATAAGGCAAAAGGCTGAAGGCAAGAGTCAAAAGGCAAAAGGCAAAAAGCAAAAGGTAAAAGGCAAAAGGCACAAGGCAAGATGCAAAAGGCAAAAGGCAAAAGGCCAAAGGCGAGAAGGAAAAGGCAAAAGGAAATAGGCAAAAGGCAAAAAGCAAAAGGCAAAAGGAAAGAGGCAAAAGGAAATAGGCAAAAGGCAAAAAGCAAAAGGCAAAAGGAAAGAGGCAAAAGGAAATAGGAAAAATGAAAGAGGGGAATGGAAAAACGCAAGAGGCAAGAGGCAAAAGGGAAAATGCGAAAGGCAAACGGCAAATCATAAAAGGAAGAAGGCAAAAGGTAAGAGGCAAAAGGGAAAAGGCAGAAGGCAAAAGGCAAAAGGCAAAAGATAAAAGGCAAAAGGCAAAAGGCAAAAGGCAAAAGGAAAAAGGCAAAAGGCAAAATGCAAACGGCAAAAGGAAAAAGGCAAAAGGCAAAAGGCAAAAGGCAAAAGCCAAAAGGAAAAAGGCATAAGGCAAAAGGGAAAATGCAAAAGGCAAAAGGCAAAAAGCCAAAGGCAAAAGGCAAAAGGCAAAAGGCAAAAGGCAAAAGGCAAAAGGCAATAGGAAGAAGGCAAAAGGCAAAAGGCAAAAGGCAAAAGGAAAAAGGAAAAAGGCAGAAGGCAAAAGGTAGAAGGCAGAAGGCAAAAGGCAAAAGGTAGAAGGCACAAGGCAGAAGGCAGAAGGCAAAAAGCAGAAGGCAAAAGGCAAAAGGCAAGAGGCAAAAGGCAAAAAGCAGAAGGCAAAAGGCAGGTGGCAAAAGGCAAAAGGCAAAAGGCAATGGGCACAAGGCAAAAGGCAAAAGGCAAAAGGGAAAAGGCAGAAGGCAGAAGGTAGAAGGCAGAAGGCAAAAGGCATAAGGCAGATGGCACAAGGCAGAAGGCACAGGGCAAAAGGTAGAAGGGAAGAGGCAAAAGGCAAAAGGCAAAAGGCAAGAAGCAGAAGGCAAAAGGCAGAAGGCAAAAGGTAAATTCCAAAAGGCAAAAGGCAAAAGGAAAAAGGCAAAAGGCAAAAGGCAAAAGGCAAAAGGCAAAAGGCATAAGGCAAAAGGCAAAAGGCAAAAGGCAAAAGGAAAAAGGCAAGAGGCAAGAGGCCAACAGTAAAAGGGCAAAAGGTAACAGGCAAAAGGCAAAGAGCAAAAGGCAAAAGGCAAAAGGAAAAAGGCCAAAGGCAAAAGGCAAAAGGCAAACGGCAAAAGGCAAAAGGAAAAAGGTAAAAGGCAAAAGATAAAAGGCAAAAGGCAAAAGGCTAAAGGCAAAAGGCAAAAGGCATAAAGCAAAAGGCAAAAAGCAAAAGGCAAAAGGCAAAAGGCAAAAGGCGAAAGACAAAAGGCAAAAGGCAAAACGCAAAAGGCAAGAGGCAAAAGGCAAAAGGCAAAAGGCAAAAGGCAAAACGCAAAAGGCAAAAGGAAAAAGGCAAAAGGCAAAAGGCAAAAGGCAAAAGGCAAAAGGCAAAAGGCAAAAGGCAGATGGCAAAAGGAAGAAGGCAGAAGGCAAAAGGCAGAAGGCAGAAGGCAAAAGGCAGAAGCAGAAGGTAGAAGGTAAAAGGCAGAAGGCAAAAGGCAAAAGGAAGATTGCAAAAGGCAAAAGGAGAAAGGCAAAAGGCAAAAGGCAAAAGGCAAAAGGCAAAAGGCAAAAGGCAGAAACCAGAAGGCAAAAGGCAAGAGGAAAAAGGCCAAAGGCAAAAGGCAAAAGGCCAAAGGCGAGAAGGAAAAGGCAAAAGGAAATAGGCAAAAGGCAAAAGGCAAAAGGCAAGAAGCAAAAGGCAAGAGGCAAAAGGCGAAAGGCAAGAGGCAAAAGGCAAAAGGCAAGAGGCAAACGACAAAAGGCAAAATGCAAAAGGCAAAAGGCAGAAGGTAAAAGGCAAAAGGCAAAAGGCACAAGGCACAAGGCACAAGGCATACGGCACGAGGCACAAGGCACAAGGCACGAGGCACAAGGCACAAGGCACGAGGCACAAGGCACAAGGCACGAGGCACAAGGCACAAGGCACGAGGCACAAGGCACAAGGCACGAGGCACAAGGCACAAGGCACGAGGCACAAGGCACAAGGCACGAGGCACAAGGCACAAGGCACGAGGCACAAGGCACAAGGCACGAGGCACAAGGCACAAGGCACGAGGCACAAGGCACAAGGCACGAGGCACAAGGCACAAGGCACGAGGCACAAGGCACAAGGCACGAGGCACAAGGCACAAGGCACGAGGCACAAGGCACAAGGCACGAGGCACAAGGCACAAGGCACGAGGCACAAGGCACAAGGCACGAGGCACAAGGCACAAGGCACGAGGCACAAGGCACAAGGCACGAGGCACAAGGCACAAGGCACGAGGCACAAGGCACAAGGCACGAGGCACAAGGCACAAGGCACAGGGCACAAGGCACAAGGCACAAGGCACAAGGCAAAAGGCAAAAGGCAAAAGGCAAAAGTCAAAAGGAAAAAGGAAAAAGGAAAAAGGCAAAATGCAAAAGGCAAAAGTCAAAAGGCAAAAGGCTGAAGGCAAAAGGCGAAAGGCAAAAGGCAAAAGGCAAAAGCCAAAAGGAAGAAGGTAAAAGGAAGAAGGCAAAAGGCAAAAGGTAAAGGGCGAAAGGACAAAGGCAGAAGGAAAAGTGTAAAATGACAAAAGCAAAAGGTAAGAGGCAAAGGGCAAAGGGCAAAAGGAAAAAGGCAAAAGGAAAAAGGCAGAAGGCAAAGGGGAAAATGACAAAAGCAAAATGCAAAAGGGAAAGGGCAAAAGGCAAAAGGTAAAAGGAAAAAGGCATAAGGGAAAAGACAAAAGGCAAAAGGCAAAAGGAAAAAGGCAAGAGTAAAAAGGCAAGACGAAAAAAGCAAAAGGACAAAGGAAAAAGGCAAAAGGCAAGATGCAAAAGGCAATAGGCAATAGGAAAAAGGCAAAAGAGGAAAGATTAAAAGGCAAACGACAAAAGGAAAAAGGCAAAAGGCACAAGCAAAAAGGCAAAAGGAAAAAGGCAAAAGGCAAAAGGCAAAAGGCAAAAGGCAAAAGGCAAAAGGCAA
>SZWC01014987.1:44328-57516 GCA_023375785.1 Penium margaritaceum
CAAAGGGCAAAAGGCAAAAGGCAAAAGGCAAAAGGCAAAAGGCAAAAGGAAAAAGGCAAAAGGCAAAGGGCAAAAGGCAAAAGGCTGAAAGAAAAAGGAAAATGAGAAAAGCAAAAGGCAAAAGACAAAGGGCAAAACGCAAAAGGCAAAAGGAAAAATGCAAAAGGCAAAAGGCAAAAGGCAAGAGGCAGAAGGCAAGAGTAAAAAGGCAAGAGGGAAAAGGCAAACAGACAAAGGAAAAAGGCTAAAGGCAAGAAACAAAAGGCACAAGGAAATAGGCAAAAGACAAAAGGCAAACGACAAAAGGCAAAAGGAAAAAGGCACAAGGCAAATGGAAAAAGGAAAAAGGCAAGAGTCAAAAGGCAAAATGCAAAGGGCACAGGGCCAAGGCAAAAGGCAGAATACAAAAGGAAAACGGCAAAAAGCAAAAGACAAAAAGCAAGAGATAAAAGGCAAAAGGCAAAAGGCAAGAGGTTAAAGGCAAGAGGCAAGAGGCAAGAGGCTAAAGGCAAAAGGCAAAAGGCAAGAGGCAAAAGACAAAACAAAAAAGGCAAAACACAAAAGGCAAAAGGCAAAAGGCTGAAGGCAAGAGTCAAAAGGCAGAAGGAAAAAAGCAAAAGGTAAAAGGAAAAAGGCACAAGGCAAAATGCAAAAGGCAAAAGGCAAAAGGCAAAAGGCAAAAGGCAAAATGCAAAAGGCAAAAGGCAAGAGGTAAAAAGCAAAAGGCAAAAAGCAAAAGGCAAAAGGAAAGACGAAAAAGGAAATAAGAAAAATGAAATAGGGAAATGCAAAAACGCAAGAGGCAAGAGGCAAAAGGGAAGATGCGAAAGGCAAAAGGCAAATCACAAAAGGAAAAGGCAAAATGCCAAAGGCAAAAGAAAGGAATCTGGCAAAAGGCAAAAGACAAAACGCAGAACGCAAAAGGAGAAACACAGAAGGCAAAAGGCAAAAGGCAAAAGGCAATAGGCAAAAGGCAAAAGCAGAAAAGCAAAGGAAAAAAATCAAAATCCAAAAGGCAAAAGGCAAAATTCAAACGGCAAAAGGCAAAATGCAAAGGGCACAGGGCCAAGGCAAAAGGCAGAATACAAAAGGAAAACGGCAAAAAGGAAAAGGAAAAAGGCAAAAGGCAAAAGGCAAAAGGAAAAAAGCAAAAGGAAAAAGGCAAAAATCAAAAGGCAAAAGGCAAAAGGTTAAATGCAAAAGACAAAAGGCAAAAGACAAAAGGCAAGTGGCAAAAAGCAAAAGGCAAGAGGAAAAAGGCAAGGGGCAAAGGGCAAAAGGCAAAAGGCAAGAGGCCAAATTCAAGAGACAAATGGCAAAAGGCAAAAGGCAAGAGGCCAAATTCAAGAGACAAATGGCAAAAGGCAAAAGGCAAGAGGCCAAATTCAAGAGACAAATGGCAAAAGGCAAAAGGCAAGAGGCCAAATTCAAGAGACAAATGGCAAAAGGCAAAAGGCAAGAGGCCAAATTCAAGAGACAAATGGCAAAAGGCAAAAGGCAAGAGGCCAAATTCAAGAGACAAATGGCAAAAGGCAAAAGGCAAAAGGCAGAAGGCAAAAGGCAAAAGGCAAAAGGCAATAGGCAAAAGGCAAAAGCAGAAAAGCAAAGGAAAAAAATCAAAATCCAAAAGGCAAAAGGCAAAATTCAAACGGCAAAAGGCAAAATGCAAAAGGCAAGAGTCAAGAGCAAAAGGGCAAAAGGCAAAGGGCAAAAGGACAACAGAAAAAGGCAAGAGGAAAAAGGTAAAAGGCAAAGGGCAAAAGGTAAACGGCAAAAGGAAAAAGGCAAAAGGGAAAAGGCAAGAGGCAAGAGGCAAAAGAAAGGATGCGAAAGGTAAAAGGCAAATTGCAAAAGGAAAAAGGCACAAGGCACAAGGCACAAGGCACAAGGCACAAGGCACAAGGCACAAGGCACAAGGCACAAGGCACAAGGCACAAGGCACAAGGCACAAGGCACAAGGCACAAGGCACAAGGCACAAGGCACAAGGCACAAGGCACAAGGCACAAGGCACAAGGCACAAGGCACAAGGCACAAGGCACAAGGCACAAGGCACAAGGCACAAGGCACAAGGCACAAGGCACAAGGCACAAGGCACAAGGCACAAGGCACAAGGCACAAGGCACAAGGCACAAGGCACAAGGCACAAGGCACAAGGCACAAGGCACAAGGCACAAGGCACAAGGCACAAGGCACAAGGCACAAGGCACAAGGCACAAGGCACAAGGCACAAGGCACAAGGCACAAGGCACAAGGCACAAGGCACAAGGCACAAGGCACAAGGCACAAGGCACAAGGCACAAGGCACAAGGCACAAGGCACAAGGCACAAGGCACAAGGCACAAGGCACAAGGCACAAGGCACAAGGCACAAGGCACAAGGCACAAGGCACAAGGCACAAGGCACAAGGCACAAGGCACAAGGCACAAGGCACAAGGCACAAGGCACAAGGCACAAGGCACAAGGCACAAGGCACAAGGCACAAGGCACAAGGCACAAGGCACAAGGCACAAGGCACAAGGCACAAGGCACAAGGCACAAGGCACAAGGCACAAGGCACAAGGCACAAGGCACAAGGCACAAGGCACAAGGCACAAGGCACAAGGCACAAGGCACAAGGCACAAGGCACAAGGCACAAGGCACAAGGCACAAGGCACAAGGCACAAGGCACAAGGCACAAGGCACAAGGCACAAGGCACAAGGCACAAGGCACAAGGCACAAGGCACAAGGCACAAGGCACAAGGCACAAGGCACAAGGCACAAGGCACAAGGCACAAGGCACAAGGCACAAGGCACAAGGCACAAGGCACAAGGCACAAGGCACAAGGCACAAGGCACAAGGCACAAGGCACAAGGCACAAGGCACAAGGCACAAGGCACAAGGCACAAGGCACAAGGCACAAGGCACAAGGCACAAGGCACAAGGCACAAGGCACAAGGCACAAGGCACAAGGCACAAGGCACAAGGCACAAGGCACAAGGCACAAGGCACAAGGCACAAGGCACAAGGCACAAGGCACAAGGCACAAGGCACAAGGCACAAGGCACAAGGCACAAGGCACAAGGCACAAGGCACAAGGCACAAGGCACAAGGCACAAGGCACAAGGCACAAGGCACAAGGCACAAGGCACAAGGCACAAGGCACAAGGCACAAGGCACAAGGCACAAGGCACAAGGCACAAGGCACAAGGCACAAGGCACAAGGCACAAGGCACAAGGCACAAGGCACAAGGCACAAGGCACAAGGCACAAGGCACAAGGCACAAGGCACAAGGCACAAGGCACAAGGCACAAGGCACAAGGCACAAGGCACAAGGCACAAGGCACAAGGCACAAGGCACAAGGCACAAGGCACAAGGCACAAGGCACAAGGCACAAGGCACAAGGCACAAGGCACAAGGCACAAGGCACAAGGCACAAGGCACAAGGCACAAGGCACAAGGCACAAGGCACAAGGCACAAGGCACAAGGCACAAGGCACAAGGCACAAGGCACAAGGCACAAGGCACAAGGCACAAGGCACAAGGCACAAGGCACAAGGCACAAGGCACAAGGCACAAGGCACAAGGCACAAGGCACAAGGCACAAGGCACAAGGCACAAGGCACAAGGCACAAGGCACAAGGCACAAGGCACAAGGCACAAGGCACAAGGCACAAGGCACAAGGCACAAGGCACAAGGCACAAGGCACAAGGCACAAGGCACAAGGCACAAGGCACAAGGCACAAGGCACAAGGCACAAGGCACAAGGCACAAGGCACAAGGCACAAGGCACAAGGCACAAGGCACAAGGCACAAGGCACAAGGCACAAGGCACAAGGCACAAGGCACAAGGCACAAGGCACAAGGCACAAGGCACAAGGCACAAGGCACAAGGCACAAGGCACAAGGCACAAGGCACAAGGCACAAGGCACAAGGCACAAGGCACAAGGCACAAGGCACAAGGCACAAGGCACAAGGCACAAGGCACAAGGCACAAGGCACAAGGCACAAGGCACAAGGCACAAGGCACAAGGCACAAGGCACAAGGCACAAGGCACAAGGCACAAGGCACAAGGCACAAGGCACAAGGCACAAGGCACAAGGCACAAGGCACAAGGCACAAGGCACAAGGCACAAGGCACAAGGCACAAGGCACAAGGCACAAGGCACAAGGCACAAGGCACAAGGCACAAGGCACAAGGCACAAGGCACAAGGCACAAGGCACAAGGCACAAGGCACAAGGCACAAGGCACAAGGCACAAGGCACAAGGCACAAGGCACAAGGCACAAGGCACAAGGCACAAGGCACAAGGCACAAGGCACAAGGCACAAGGCACAAGGCACAAGGCACAAGGCACAAGGCACAAGGCACAAGGCACAAGGCACAAGGCACAAGGCACAAGGCACAAGGCACAAGGCACAAGGCACAAGGCACAAGGCACAAGGCACAAGGCACAAGGCACAAGGCACAAGGCACAAGGCACAAGGCACAAGGCACAAGGCACAAGGCACAAGGCACAAGGCACAAGGCACAAGGCACAAGGCACAAGGCACAAGGCACAAGGCACAAGGCACAAGGCACAAGGCACAAGGCACAAGGCACAAGGCACAAGGCACAAGGCACAAGGCACAAGGCACAAGGCACAAGGCACAAGGCACAAGGCACAAGGCACAAGGCACAAGGCACAAGGCACAAGGCACAAGGCACAAGGCACAAGGCACAAGGCACAAGGCACAAGGCACAAGGCACAAGGCACAAGGCACAAGGCACAAGGCACAAGGCACAAGGCACAAGGCACAAGGCACAAGGCACAAGGCACAAGGCACAAGGCACAAGGCACAAGGCACAAGGCACAAGGCACAAGGCACAAGGCACAAGGCACAAGGCACAAGGCACAAGGCACAAGGCACAAGGCACAAGGCACAAGGCACAAGGCACAAGGCACAAGGCACAAGGCACAAGGCACAAGGCACAAGGCACAAGGCACAAGGCACAAGGCACAAGGCACAAGGCACAAGGCACAAGGCACAAGGCACAAGGCACAAGGCACAAGGCACAAGGCACAAGGCACAAGGCACAAGGCACAAGGCACAAGGCACAAGGCACAAGGCACAAGGCACAAGGCACAAGGCACAAGGCACAAGGCACAAGGCACAAGGCACAAGGCACAAGGCACAAGGCACAAGGCACAAGGCACAAGGCACAAGGCACAAGGCACAAGGCACAAGGCACAAGGCACAAGGCACAAGGCACAAGGCACAAGGCACAAGGCACAAGGCACAAGGCACAAGGCACAAGGCACAAGGCACAAGGCACAAGGCACAAGGCACAAGGCACAAGGCACAAGGCACAAGGCACAAGGCACAAGGCACAAGGCACAAGGCACAAGGCACAAGGCACAAGGCACAAGGCACAAGGCACAAGGCACAAGGCACAAGGCACAAGGCACAAGGCACAAGGCACAAGGCACAAGGCACAAGGCACAAGGCACAAGGCACAAGGCACAAGGCACAAGGCACAAGGCACAAGGCACAAGGCACAAGGCACAAGGCACAAGGCACAAGGCACAAGGCACAAGGCACAAGGCACAAGGCACAAGGCACAAGGCACAAGGCACAAGGCACAAGGCACAAGGCACAAGGCACAAGGCACAAGGCACAAGGCACAAGGCACAAGGCACAAGGCACAAGGCACAAGGCACAAGGCACAAGGCACAAGGCACAAGGCACAAGGCACAAGGCACAAGGCACAAGGCACAAGGCACAAGGCACAAGGCACAAGGCACAAGGCACAAGGCACAAGGCACAAGGCACAAGGCACAAGGCACAAGGCACAAGGCACAAGGCACAAGGCACAAGGCACAAGGCACAAGGCACAAGGCACAAGGCACAAGGCACAAGGCACAAGGCACAAGGCACAAGGCACAAGGCACAAGGCACAAGGCACAAGGCACAAGGCACAAGGCACAAGGCACAAGGCACAAGGCACAAGGCACAAGGCACAAGGCACAAGGCACAAGGCACAAGGCACAAGGCACAAGGCACAAGGCACAAGGCACAAGGCACAAGGCACAAGGCACAAGGCACAAGGCACAAGGCACAAGGCACAAGGCACAAGGCACAAGGCACAAGGCACAAGGCACAAGGCACAAGGCACAAGGCACAAGGCACAAGGCACAAGGCACAAGGCACAAGGCACAAGGCACAAGGCACAAGGCACAAGGCACAAGGCACAAGGCACAAGGCACAAGGCACAAGGCACAAGGCACAAGGCACAAGGCACAAGGCACAAGGCACAAGGCACAAGGCACAAGGCACAAGGCACAAGGCACAAGGCACAAGGCACAAGGCACAAGGCACAAGGCACAAGGCACAAGGCACAAGGCACAAGGCACAAGGCACAAGGCACAAGGCACAAGGCACAAGGCACAAGGCACAAGGCACAAGGCACAAGGCACAAGGCACAAGGCACAAGGCACAAGGCACAAGGCACAAGGCACAAGGCACAAGGCACAAGGCACAAGGCACAAGGCACAAGGCACAAGGCACAAGGCACAAGGCACAAGGCACAAGGCACAAGGCACAAGGCACAAGGCACAAGGAAAAAGGAAAAAGGCAAAAGGCAAAAGGCAAAAGGAAAAAAGCAAAAGGAAAAAGGCAAAAATCAAAAGGCAAAAGGCAAAAGGTTAAATGCAAAAGACAAAAGGCAAAAGACAAAAGGCAAGTGGCAAAAAGCAAAAGGCAAGAGGAAAAAGGCAAGGGGCAAAGGGCAAAAGGCAAAAGGCAAGAGGTAAAAGGCAAAAGGAAAGAGGCAAGAGGCAAAAAGGTAAAGGTTAAAAGGCTAAAGGCAAAACACAAAATGCAAAAGGGGAAAGGCAAAAGGCAAAAGGCAAAAGGAAAGTGGCAAAATGCATAAGGCAAATGGCAAGATGCACAAGGCAAAATGCAGAAGGCAAAAGGAAAAAGGCAAAAGCCAAAAGGAAAAAGGCAAAAGGTACGAGTCAATAGGAAAAAGGCAAAAGGGAAAAGGCAAAAGGCAAAAGGAAAAGGTAAGAGACGAAAGGCAAGAGGCAAAAGGCAAAAGGAAATAGGCAAAAGGTAAAAGGTAATAGGCAAAATGCAAAAGACAAAAGGCAAAAGGCAAAGAGCAAAAATGCAAAACCAATGGGGCAAAAGGTAAGAGGAAAAAGGCAAAAAGCAAGATTCTCAAGGCAAAAGGAAAAATGCAAACCGCAAAAGGCAAAAGGCAAAAGGTAAAATGCAAAAGGAAAAAGGCAAAAGGCAAGTGGCAAAAGGAAAAATGACAAAAGAAAAAGGCAAAAGGCAAAAGCCAGATCGCAAAAGGAAAAATGAAAAAAAGCAAAAGGCAAAAGGCAAAGGGAAAAAGGCAAAAGGAAAAAGGCAAAAGGCAAAAGGCAAAAGGCAAAAGGCAAGAGGCAAAAGGCAAAAGGCAATAGTCAAAAGTCAAGACGCAAAAGGCAAAAGGCGAGAGGCAAAAGAAAAAAGGCAAAAGGGAATAGGCAAAGGGAAAAGGCAAAGGGAAAAGGCAAAGGGAAAAGGCAAAGGGAAAAGGCAAAGGGAAAAGGCAAAGGGAAAAGGCAAAGGGAAAAGGCAAAGGGAAAAGGCAAAGGGAAAAGGCAAAGGGAAAAGGCAAAGGGAAAAGGCAAAGGGAAAAGGCAAAGGGAAAAGGCAAAGGGAAAAGGCAAAGGGAAAAGGCAAAGGGAAAAGGCAAAGGGAAAAGGCAAAGGGAAAAGGCAAAGGGAAAAGGCAAAGGGAAAAGGCAAAGGGAAAAGGCAAAGGGAAAAGGCAAAGGGAAAAGGCAAAGGGAAAAGGCAAAGGGAAAAGGCAAAGGGAAAAGGCAAAGGGAAAAGGCAAAGGGAAAAGGCAAAGGGAAAAGGCAAAGGGAAAAGGCAAAGGGAAAAGGCAAAGGGAAAAGGCAAAGGGAAAAGGCAAAGGGAAAAGGCAAAGGGAAAAGGCAAAGGGAAAAGGCAAAGGGAAAAGGCAAAGGGAAAAGGCAAAGGGAAAAGGCAAAGGGAAAAGGCAAAGGGAAAAGGCAAAGGGAAAAGGCAAAGGGAAAAGGCAAAGGGAAAAGGCAAAGGGAAAAGGCAAAGGGAAAAGGCAAAGGGAAAAGGCAAAGGGAAAAGGCAAAGGGAAAAGGCAAAGGGAAAAGGCAAAAGGCAAAGGGCATAAGGCAAAAGGAAACGAGCAAAAGGCAAAATGCAAGAGGCAAGAGGCAAAAGGAAAAAGGCAAAAGGCAAAAGGCAAAAGACGAAAGGCAAAAGGCAAAGGGCAAAGGGCAAAAGGAAACAGGCAAAAGGTAAAAGGCAAAAGGCAAAAGGTAGAAGACAAAAGGAAAAAGGCAAAATGAAAATGGAAAGAGGCGAAATGCAAAAGGCAATAGGCAAAAGGAAAAAGGCAAAAGGCAAAGGGCAAAAGGCAAAAGGCTGAAGGCAAAAGGAAAATGACAAAAACAAAAGGCAAAAGGCAAAGGGCGAAACGCAAAAGGAAAAAGGAAAAATACAAAAGGCAAAAGGCAGAACGCAAAAGGCAGAAGGCAAGAGTCAGAAGGCAAGAGGGAAAAGGCAAACAAAAAGGAAAAAGGCAAAACTCGCAAGGAAAAAGGCAAAAGGCAAAAGGTAAAACGCAAACGAAAAAAGGCAAAAGGCAGAAGGCAAGAGTCAGAAGGCAAGAGGGAAAAGGCAAACAAAAAGGAAAAAGGCAAAACTCGCAAGGAAAAAGGCAAAAGGCAAAAGGTAAAACGCAAACGAAAAAAGGCAAAAGGCAAAAGGCAAAAGGAAAAAGGAAGATGGAAAAATGCAAAAGGAAAAAAACAAAAGGCAAGAGTCAAAAGGCAAAATGCAAAGGGCAAAGGGCCAAGGCAAAAGGCAGAATACATAAGGAAAAAGGCAAAAGGAAAAAGGAAGATGGAAAAATGCAAAAGGAAAAAAACAAAAGGCAAGAGTCAAAAGGCAAAATGCAAAGGGCAAAGGGCCAAGGCAAAAGGCAGAATACATAAGGAAAAAGGCAAAAAGCAAAAGGCCAAAGGCAAAAGGTAAAAGGAAAAAGGCAAAAGGCAAAAGGAAAAAGGCAAAAGGAAAAAGGCAAAAGGCAAAAGGAAAATAGCAAAAATCAAAAGGCAAAAGGCAAAAGGTCAAATGCAAAAGACAAAAGGCAAAACAAAAAAGGCAAGCGGCAAAAAGCAAAAGGCAAAAGGAAAAAGGCAAGGGGATAAAGGCAAAAGGCAAAAGGCAAAAGGCAAAAGGCAAGAGGTAAAAGGCAAAAGGCAAGAGGCAAAAGGCAAAAAGGTAAAGGGTAAAAGGCAAAAGGCAAAACACAAAACAAAAAGGCAAAAGGCAAAAGGCAAAAAGCAAAAGGAAAAATGCAAAAAACAAAAGGCAAAAGGCAAAAGGCAAAAGACAAACAGGAAGATGCACAAGGCAAAATGCAGAAGGCAAAAGGAAAAAGGCAAAAGCCAAAAGGAAAAAGGCAAAAGGCAAGAGTCAAAAGGGTAAAGGCGAAAGGCAAAAGGAAAAAGGCAAAAGGCAAAAGGTAAAAGGAAAAAGGAAAAAGGCAAGAGACGAAAGGCAAGAGGCAAATGGCAAAAGGAAATAGGCAAAAGGTAATAGGTAATAGGCAAAAGGCAAAAGACAAAAGGCAAAAGGCAAAGGGCAAAAATGCAAAACAAAAGTGGCAAAAGGCAAGAGGCAGAAGGAAAAAAGCAAGATTCAAAAGGCAAAAGGAAAAATGAAAAACGCAAACAGCAAAAGGCAAAAGGCAAAAGGTAAAATGCAAAAGGAAAAAGGCAAAGGCAAAAGGCAAAAGGCAAAATCCAGATGGCAAAAGGAAAAATGACAAAAGCAAAAGGCAAAAGGCAAAGGGAAAAAGGCAAAAGGCAAAAGGTAAAAGGCAAAAGGCAAAAGGCAAAAGGCAATAGTCAAAAGTCAAGAGGCAAAAGGCAAAAGGACAAAGGAAAATGGCAAACGGCAAGAGGCAAAAGGCAAAAGGCAAAAGGAAAAGGGCATAAGGCAAAAGGAAAAAGGCAAGAGGCAAAAGGCAAAACGAAAAAGGCAAAAGGCAAATGGCAAAAGGCAAAAGACAAACGACAAAAGGCAAAAAGAAAAAGCAAAAAGGCAAAGGGAAAAAGGCAAAAGGCAAAAGGCAACAGGAAAAGGGGAAGAGCCAAAAGGCAAAAGGCAAAAGGCAAGAGGAAAAAGGCAAAAGGCAAGAGTCAAAAGGCATGATGCAAAAGGCAAAAGGCAAAAGGAAAAAGGCAAGAGGCAAAAGGCAAAACGAAAAAGGCAAAAGGCAAATGGCAAAAGGCAAAAGACAAACGACAAAAGGCAAAAAGAAAAAGCAAAAAGGCAAAGGGAAAAAGGCAAAAGGCAAAAGGCAACAGGAAAAGGGGAAGAGCCAAAAGGCAAAAGGCAAAAGGCAAGAGGAAAAAGGCAAAAGGCAAGAGTCAAAAGGCATGATGCAAAAGGCAAAAGGCAAAAGGAAAAAGGCAAGAGGCAAAAGGCAAAACGAAAAAGGCAAAAGGCAAATGGCAAAAGGCAAAAGACAAACGACAAAAGGCAAAAAGAAAAAGCAAAAAGGCAAAGGGAAAAAGGCAAAAGGCAAAAGGCAACAGGAAAAGGGGAAGAGCCAAAAGGCAAAAGGCAAAAGGCAAGAGGAAAAAGGCAAAAGGCAAGAGTCAAAAGGCATGATGCAAAAGGCAAAAGGCAAAAGGAAAAAGGCAAGAGGCAAAAGGCAAAACGAAAAAGGCAAAAGGCAAATGGCAAAAGGCAAAAGACAAACGACAAAAGGCAAAAAGAAAAAGCAAAAAGGCAAAGGGAAAAAGGCAAAAGGCAAAAGGCAACAGGAAAAGGGGAAGAGCCAAAAGGCAAAAGGCAAAAGGCAAGAGGAAAAAGGCAAAAGGCAAAAGACAAAAGGCAAAAGGCAAAAGGCAGAAGGAAAAAGGCAAAAGACAAAAGGGAAAAGGCAAAAGGCCAAAGGAAAAACGCAAAAGGCAACAGGAAAAGGCAAAAGGAAACAGGAAAAAGGCAAGAGTAAAATGGTAAAAGGCAAAAGTAAAAATGCAAAAGGAAAAAGGCATAAGGTTAAAAGCAAAAGGCAAAAGGCAAAAGGCATAAGGCAAAAAGCAAAAGGCAAAAGGCAAAAGGCAAAAGGCAGAAGTAAAAAGGCAAAAGGAACAAGGCAAAAGGCAAAAGGAAAAGGCAAAAGTCAAAAGGAAAAAGGCAAAAGGAAAAAGGCACCAGGCAAAATGCAGAAGGAAAAAGGGAAAAGGCAAAAGGAAAAAGGCAAGAGTCCAACAGCTAAAGAAAAAAGGCAAAAGGCAAAAGGCAAAGGGCAAAGGGCAAAAGGAAACAGGCAAAAGGTAAAAGGCAAAAGGCAAAAGGCAAAAGGCAGAGGGCAAAAGACAAAAGACAAAAGGCAAAAGGCAAAAGGCAAAAGGCAAAGAGCAAAAGGCAAAAGGCAAAACGCAAAAGGCAAGAGGCAAAAGGCAAGAGGGAAAGGGGAAAATGCAAAAGGCAAAAGGCAAAAAGCAAAAGGCAAAAGATGAATTGCAAAAGGCAAAAGGCAAAAGGCAAGAGGCAAAAGGTAGAGGGCAAAAGACAGAAGACAGAAGGCAAAACTCAAAAGGCAGAAGAGACAAGGCAAAAGGCCAAGGCAAAAGGCAAATAATAAAAGGCAGAAGACAGAAGGAAAAAGGCAAAGGCAAAAGGCAAAAGGCAAAAGGAAAAAGGAAAGAGGGAAAAGGCAAAAGGCAAAAGGCAAAAGGCAAAAGGCAAAAGGCAAAAGGCAAACGACAAAAGGCAAAAGGTTAAAGGCAAAAGACAAAAAGCAAGAAATAAAAGGCAAAAGACAAAAGGCAAAAGGCAAGAGGTCAAAGGCAAATGGCAAGAGGCAAGAGGCAAAAGGCAAAAGGTAAAAGGCAATAGGCAAAAGGCAAAATGAAAAAGGCAAAACGCAAAAGGCACAAGGCAAAAGGCTGAAGGCAAGTGTCAAAAGGCAAAAGGCAAAAAGCAAAAGGTAAGAGGCAAAAGGCACAAGGCAAAACGCAAAAGGCAAAAGGCAAAACGCAAAAGGAAAAAGGCAAGAAGGAAAAGGCAAAAGGAAATAGGCAAAAGGCAAAAAGCAAAAGGCAAAAGGAAAATGATAGAGGGAAATGGAGAAACACAAGAGGCAAGAGGCAAAAGGGAAAATGGGAAGGGCAAAAGGCAAATAGAAAAAGGAAAAAGGCAAAAGGCAAAAAGCAAAAGGCAAAAGGAAAATGATAGAGGGAAATGGAGAAACACAAGAGGCAAGAGGCAAAAGGGAAAATGGGAAGGGCAAAAGGCAAATAGAAAAAGGAAAAAGGCAAAATGCAAAAGGCAAAAGAAAGGAAAAAATCAAAAGACAAAAGGAAAAATGCAAAACGCAAAAGGAAAAATGCAGAAGGCAAAAGGCCAAAGGAAGAAAGCAAAAGGCAAAAGAAAGGAAAAAATCAAAAGACAAAAGGAAAAATGCAAAACGCAAAAGGAAAAATGCAGAAGGCAAAAGGCCAAAGGAAGAAAGCAAAAGGCAAAAGGCAATAGGCAAATGGAAAAAGGCAAAAGGCAAAGGGAGAAAGATAAAAGCCAAAAGGCAAAAGGGAAAAAACAAACGGCAAAAGGCAAAAGGCAAAAGGCAAGAATCAAAAGTAAAAGGGAAAAAGGCAAAGGGAAAAAGGACGAACAATAAGGCAAAAGGAAAAAGGTAAAAGGCAAAAAGCGAAAGGCAAAAGGCAAATGGTAAAAGGCAGAAGGCAAAAGGCAAAAGGAAAAAGAAAAAAAGGGGAAAGACAAATGGCAAAAGGAAAAAGGCAAAAGGCAAACGGAAAAAGGCAAAAGGCAAAAGGCGAAAGGCAAAAGGCAAAAGGAACAAGGCAAGAGTGAAAAGGCGAAAGGCATAAGGCAGAAGGGAAAAGGCAAAAGGCAAAAGGCAAAAGGTAAAAGGCACAAGGCAAAATGCAAAAGGAAAAAGGCAAGAGTCAAAGGGCAAAAGGCAAAAGGCAAAAGGAAAAAGGCAAATGGAAAAATGCAAAAGGCAATAGGCAAAAGAGAAGAGGCCAAAGGTAAAGGGAAATTGGAAAAAGGCAAAAGGCAAAATTCATGAGGCAAAATGCAAAATGCAAAAGGCAAAATGAAAAATGCAAAAGGCAAAAGGCAAAGGGCAAAAGGAAAA
>SZWC01014987.1:58026-70293 GCA_023375785.1 Penium margaritaceum
AAAGGCAAAAGGAAAAGGCAAAAGTCAAAAGGAAAAAGGCAAAAGGAAAAAGGCACCAGGCAAAATGCAGAAGGAAAAAGGGAAAAGGCAAAAGGAAAAAGGCAAGAGTCCAACAGCTAAAGAAAAAAGGCAAAAGGCAAAAGGCAAAGGGCAAAGGGCAAAAGGAAATGACAAAAGGTAAAAGGCAGAAGGCAAAAGGCAAAAGACAAAAGGCAAAAGGCAAAAGATGAAAAGTAATGGAAAAAGGCAAAACGCAAAAGCCAAAAGTTAAAGGGCAAAAGGAAAAAGGCAAAATTCAAAGGGAAAAAGGAAAAAGGCAAAAGAAACGAGGCAAAATGCAAAAGGCATAAGGAAAAAGGCAAAAGGTGAAAGGCAAGAACCAAACGGCAAAAGGCAAAAGGCAAACGGCAAAAGGCAGAAGGCAAAAGGCAAAAGGCAAAAGGCAAAAGGCAAAAGGCAAAGGGCATAAGGCAATAGGCAAAAGGTAAAAGGCAAAAGGCAAAAGGCAAAAGACAAAAGGCAAAAGGTAAAGGGCATAAGGAGAAAGGAAATGGGAAAAAGGAGAAATGTAAGAGGCAAGAGGCAAAAGGAAAAAGGCAAAGGGCAAAAGGCAGAAGGCAAAAGGCAAAGGGCAAAGGGCAAAAGGAAATAGGCAAAATGTAAAAGGCAAAAGGCAAACGGCAAAAGACAAAAGGCAAAAGGCAAAGGGCATAAGGCAAAAGGAAACGGGCAAAAGGCAAAGTGCAAGAGGCAAGAGGCAAAAGGCAAAAGGCAAAACGCAAAAGGAAAAATGCAAACCGCAAAAGGCAAAAGGCAAAAGGAAAAAGGTGAAAGGAAAAAGGCAAAGGGCAATGGGCAAAAGGCAAAAGGCAAGAGGGAAAAGGCAAATGGACAAAGGAAAAAGGCAGAAGGCAACAAGCAAAAGGCGCAAGGAAAAAGGCTAAAGGCAAAAGGCCAATGGCAAACGACAAAAGGCAAAAGGCAAAAGGCAAAAGGAAAAAGGCAAAAGGCAAATGGAAAAAGGGAAAGGAAAAAGGCAAAAGGCAAAAGTCAAAACGGAAAATGCAAAGGGCAAAGAGCCAAGGCAAAAGGCAGAATACAAAAGGAAAAAGACAAAAAGAGAAAGGCAAAAGGCAAAAGGTAAAAGGCAAAAGACAATTGGCGAAAGGAAAAAGGCAAAAGGCAAAAGGCAAAAGGCAAAAGGCAAAAGGAAAAGGCAAAAGTCAAAAGGCAAAAGGCAAAAGGTAAAGTGCAAAAGAAAAAAGGCAAAAGACAAAAGGCAAGCGGCAGAAGGCAAAAGGCAAAAGGAAAAATGCAAGGGGAAAAAGGCAAAAGGCAAATGGCAAAAGGCAAAAGGCAAAAGGCAAGAGGTAAAAGGCAAAAGGCAACAGGCAAGAGGCAAAAAGGCAAAGGGTAAAAGGCAAAAGGCAAAACACAAAATGCAAAAGGTAAAAGGAACAGGCAAAAGGCAAAAAGAAAAATGCTAAAAGCAAAAGGCAAAAGGCAAAAGGCAAAAGGCAGAAGGCAAACGGCAAGATGCACAAGGCAAAATGCAGAAGGCAAAAGGAAAAAGGCAAAAGCCAAAAGGAAAAAGGCAAAAGGCAAGAGTCAAAAGGTAGAAGGCAAAAAGAAAAAGGCAAAAGGAAAAAATGAAAAGGCAAAAGGCAAAAGGCAAAAGGAAATAGGCAAACGGTGAAAGGTAAAAGGCAAAAGGCAAAAGAAAAAAGGCAAAAGGCAAAGGGAAAAACAGCAAAACGAAAGGGGCAAAAGGCGATAGGCAAAAAGCAGAAAGCAAGATGCAAAAGGCAAAAGGAAAAATGCCAAACTCAAAAGTCAAAAGGGAAAAGGTAAAATGCAAAAGGATAATGGCAAAAAGCAAAGGGCGAAAGGCTAAAGGCAAAGGGCAAAAGGCAGATGGCAAAAGGAAAAATGACAAAAGCAAAAGGCAAAAGGCAAAGGGAAAAAGGCAAACGGCAAAAGGCAAAAGGCAAAAGGCAAAAGGCAAAAGGCAGATGGCAAAAGGAAAAATGACAAAAGCAAAAGGCAAAAGGCAAAGGGAAAAAGGCAAACGGCAAAAGGCAAAAGGCAAAAGGCAAAAGGCAAAAGGAAATAGTCAAAACTCAAGGGGCAAAAGGCAAAAGGACAAAGGAAAATGGCAAATGGCAAGAGGCAAAAGGCGAAAGGAAAATGGCATAAGGCAAAAGGCAAAAGGCAAAACACAAAGAAAACGCAAAAGGCAAATGGCAAAAGGAAAAAGGCAAACGACAAAAGGCAAAAGGCAAAAGGCAAAAGGCAAATGGCAAAGGGGAAACGGCAATAGGCAAAGGGAAAAGGCAAAATACAAAACATAAAAGGCAAAAGGCAAAAGGCAAAAGGCAGAAGACAAAATGCAAAAGGCAGAAGACAGAAGGCAAAAGGCAAAATGCAAAGGCAAAAGGGAAAACTCAAAAGGAAAGAGGCAAAAGGCAAGAGGCAAAGGGCAAAACGCAAAAGGAAAAAGGCAAAAAGCAAAAGGCAAAAGGCAAAAGGCAAGAGGCAAAAGGCAGAGGGCAAAAGGCAGAAGACAGAAGGCAAAAGAAAAAATGCAGAAGAGAGAAGGCAAAAGGCCAAGGCAAAAGGCAAATGGCAAAAGGCACAAGACAGAAGGCAAAAGGCAAATGCAAAAGGCTAAAGGCAAAAGGGAAAAGGCAAGAGGCAAAAGGCAAAAGGCAAAAGGCAAAATGCAAAAGGCAAAAGACAAAACGCAAAAGGCAAAAGGCAAAGAGAAAAAGGAAAAAGGTTAAAGGCAAAAGACAAAAAGCAAGACGAACAAGGCAAAAGGCAAAAGGAAAAAGGCAAGAGGTTAAAGAAAAAAGGCAAGAGGCAAGAGAAAAAAGGCAAAAGGAAAAAGGCAATAGGCAAAAGGCAAAACGAAAAAGGCAAAAGGCAAAAGGCAAAAGGCTTAAGGCAAGGGTCAAAAGGCAAAACGCAAAAACCAAAAGGTAAAAGGCAAAAGGCACAAGGCTAAATGCAAAAGGCAAAAGGCAAAAGGCAAAAGGAAAAAGGCAAAATACAAAAGGAAAAAGGCAAGAGGCAAAAGGCAAAAGGAAATAGGCAAAAGGCAAAAAGCAACAGGCAAAAGGAAATAGGAAAAAGGAAATAGGAAAAATGAAAGAGGGAAATGGAAAAACGCAAGAGGCAAGAGGCAAAAGAAAGGATGCGAAAGGTACAGGGCAAATTGCAAAAGGCAAAAGGCAAAAGGCAAAATGCAGAAGGCAAAAGGCAAGAGTCAAAGGGCAAAAGGCAAAAGGCAAAAGGCAAAAGGCAAAAGTCAAAAGGCAAAATGCAAGAGGCCAAAGGCAAAGGGAAATAGGCAAAAGGCAAAAGGCAAAAGGCAAAAGGCAAAAGGCAAGAGGTTAAAGGCAAAAGGCAAAAGGCAAAAGGAAAAAGGGAAGACGTTAAAGGCAAAAGGCAAGAGGCAAGAGGCAAAACGCAAAAGGCAAAAGGCAGTAGGCAAAAGGCAAAACAAAAAAGGCAAAACGCAAAAGGCAAAAAGCAAAAGGCTGAAGGCAAGAGTCAAAAGGCAAAAGGAAAAACGCAAAAGGTAAAAGGCAAAAGGCACAAGGCAAAATGCAAAAGGCAAAAGGCAAATGGTAAAAGGCAAAAGGCAAAAGGCAAAATGCAAAAAGAAATAGGCAAAAGGAAAAAGGCAAAAGGCAAAAGGCAAAAGGCAGAAGGAAAAAGGCAAAAGGCACAAATAAAAAGGCAAAAGAAAAATTGCAAAAGTCAAAAGGCAAAATGCAAAAGGCAAAAGGCAAGAGGCAAAGGGCAAAAGGCAAAAGGCAAAGGGCAAAAGGCAAAAGGCAAAAGGCACAAGGCAAAAGGCAAAAGGCAAAAGGCGAAAGGCAAAAGGCAAAGGGCAAAGGGCAAAAGGAAATAGGCAAAAGGTAAAAGGAAAAAGGCAAAAGGCAGAAGGGCAAAAGGCAAAAGGCAAAAGGCACAAGGCAAAAGGCAAAAGGCAAAAGGCGAAAGGCAAAAGGCAAAGGGCAAAGGGCAAAAGGAAATAGGCAAAAGGTAAAAGGAAAAAGGCAAAAGGCAAGAGACAAAAGGCAAAAGGCAAAAGGCAAAAGATCAAAGGTAAAAGGAAAAATGCAAAAGGCAAAAGGCAAAAGGCAAAGGGAAAAAGGCAAAAGGCAAAAGCCAAGAGGAAAAATGCAAAAGGCAAAAGGCACAAGGAAAAATGCAGAAGGCAAAAGGAAAAGGGCAAAAGGCAAGAGTCAAACGGCAAAAGGCAAAAGGCAAAAAGCAAAAGGCAAAGGGCAAAAGACAAAAGGCGAAAGGCAAAAGGAAAAGGGCAAAGGGAAAAAGGAAATAAGCAAAAGGCAAAAGGCAAAAGGCAAAAGAAAAAAGGCAAAAGGCAAAGGGCAAAAGGCAAAAGGAAACGGGCAAAAGGCAAAATTCAAGAGGCAAGAGGCAAAAGGCAAAAGGAAAAAGGCAAAAGGCAAAGGGCAAAAGGCAAAAGGCTGAAAGCAAAAGGAAAATGACAAAAGCAAAAGGCAAAAGGCAAAGGGCAAACCGCAAAAGGCAAAAGGAAAAATGCAAAAGGCAAAAGGCAAAAGGCAAGAGGCAGAAGGCAAGAGTCAAAAGGCAAGAGGGAAAAGGCAAACGTACAAAGGAAAAAGGCAAAAGGCAAGAAACAAAAGGCACAAGGAAAAAGGCAAAAGGCAAAAGGAAAACAACAAAAGGCAAAAGGCAAAAGGCAAAAGGAAAAAGGCACAAGGCATATCGAAAAAGGAAAAAGGCAAGAGTCAAAAAGCAAAATGCAAAGGGCACAGGGCCAAGGCAAAAGGCAGAATACAAAAGGAAAAGGCAAAAAGCAAAACGAAAAAGGCAAAAGACAAAAGGCAAAAGGAAAAAGGCAAAAGGAAAAATACAAAAATCAAAAGGCAAAAGGCAAAAGGTTTAATGCAAAAGACAAAAGGCAAAAGACAAAAGGCAAGCGGCAAAAAGCAAAAGGCAAGAGGAAAAAGGCAAGGGGCAAAAGGCAAAAGGCAAAAGGCAAGACGTAAAAGGCAAAAGGAAAGAGGCAAGAGGCAAAAAGGTAAACGGTAAAAGGCAAAAGGCAAAACACAATATGCAAAAGGCAAAAGGCAAAAGGCAACAGGCAAAAGGAAACTGGCAAAAGGCAAAAGGCAAATGGCAAGATGCACAAGGCAAAATTCAGAAGGCAAAAGGGAAAAGGCAAAAGCCAAAAGGAAAAAGGCAAAAGGAAGGAGTCATAAGGCAAAAGGAAAAAGGCAAAAGGCAAAAGGCAAAAGGAAAAAGGCAAGAGACGAAAGGCGAGAGACAAAAGGCAAAAAGAAATAGGCAAAAGGTAAAAGGTAATAGGTGAAATGCAAAAGACAAAAGGAAAAAGGCGAAGAGCAAAAATGCAAAACGAATGGGGCAAAAGGTAAGAGGAAAAAGGAAAAAAGCAAGATTCTCAAGGCAAAAGGAAAAATGCAAACCGCAAAAGGCAAAAGGAAAAAGGTAAAATGCAAAAGGAAAAAGGCAAAAGGGAAAAGGCAAAAGGCAGAAGGCAAACGGCAAAAGGCAAAAGGTTAAAGGCAAAAGATAAAAAGCAAGAGATAAAAGGCAAAAGGCAAAAGGGAAAAGGCAAAAGGCAGAAGGCAAACGGCAAAAGGCAAAAGGTTAAAGGCAAAAGATAAAAAGCAAGAGATAAAAGGCAAAAGGCAAAAGGGAAAAGGCAAAAGGCAGAAGGCAAACGGCAAAAGGCAAAAGGTTAAAGGCAAAAGATAAAAAGCAAGAGATAAAAGGCAAAAGGCAAAAGGGAAAAGGCAAAAGGCAGAAGGCAAACGGCAAAAGGCAAAAGGTTAAAGGCAAAAGATAAAAAGCAAGAGATAAAAGGCAAAAGGCAAAAGGGAAAAGGCAAAAGGCAGAAGGCAAACGGCAAAAGGCAAAAGGTTAAAGGCAAAAGATAAAAAGCAAGAGATAAAAGGCAAAAGGCAAAAGGGAAAAGGCAAAAGGCAGAAGGCAAACGGCAAAAGGCAAAAGGTTAAAGGCAAAAGATAAAAAGCAAGAGATAAAAGGCAAAAGGCAAAAGGGAAAAGGCAAAAGGCAGAAGGCAAACGGCAAAAGGCAAAAGGTTAAAGGCAAAAGATAAAAAGCAAGAGATAAAAGGCAAAAGGCAAAAGGGAAAAGGCAAAAGGCAGAAGGCAAACGGCAAAAGGCAAAAGGTTAAAGGCAAAAGATAAAAAGCAAGAGATAAAAGGCAAAAGGCAAAAGGGAAAAGGCAAAAGGCAGAAGGCAAACGGCAAAAGGCAAAAGGTTAAAGGCAAAAGATAAAAAGCAAGAGATAAAAGGCAAAAGGCAAAAGGGAAAAGGCAAAAGGCAGAAGGCAAACGGCAAAAGGCAAAAGGTTAAAGGCAAAAGATAAAAAGCAAGAGATAAAAGGCAAAAGGCAAAAGGGAAAAGGCAAAAGGCAGAAGGCAAACGGCAAAAGGCAAAAGGTTAAAGGCAAAAGATAAAAAGCAAGAGATAAAAGGCAAAAGGCAAAAGGGAAAAGGCAAAAGGCAGAAGGCAAACGGCAAAAGGCAAAAGGTTAAAGGCAAAAGATAAAAAGCAAGAGATAAAAGGCAAAAGGCAAAAGGGAAAAGGCAAAAGGCAGAAGGCAAACGGCAAAAGGCAAAAGGTTAAAGGCAAAAGATAAAAAGCAAGAGATAAAAGGCAAAAGGCAAAAGGGAAAAGGCAAAAGGCAGAAGGCAAACGGCAAAAGGCAAAAGGTTAAAGGCAAAAGATAAAAAGCAAGAGATAAAAGGCAAAAGGCAAAAGGGAAAAGGCAAAAGGCAGAAGGCAAACGGCAAAAGGCAAAAGGTTAAAGGCAAAAGATAAAAAGCAAGAGATAAAAGGCAAAAGGCAAAAGGGAAAAGGCAAAAGGCAGAAGGCAAACGGCAAAAGGCAAAAGGTTAAAGGCAAAAGATAAAAAGCAAGAGATAAAAGGCAAAAGGCAAAAGGGAAAAGGCAAAAGGCAGAAGGCAAACGGCAAAAGGCAAAAGGTTAAAGGCAAAAGATAAAAAGCAAGAGATAAAAGGCAAAAGGCAAAAGGGAAAAGGCAAAAGGCAGAAGGCAAACGGCAAAAGGCAAAAGGTTAAAGGCAAAAGATAAAAAGCAAGAGATAAAAGGCAAAAGGCAAAAGGGAAAAGGCAAAAGGCAGAAGGCAAACGGCAAAAGGCAAAAGGTTAAAGGCAAAAGATAAAAAGCAAGAGATAAAAGGCAAAAGGCAAAAGGGAAAAGGCAAAAGGCAGAAGGCAAACGGCAAAAGGCAAAAGGTTAAAGGCAAAAGATAAAAAGCAAGAGATAAAAGGCAAAAGGCAAAAGGGAAAAGGCAAAAGGCAGAAGGCAAACGGCAAAAGGCAAAAGGTTAAAGGCAAAAGATAAAAAGCAAGAGATAAAAGGCAAAAGGCAAAAGGGAAAAGGCAAAAGGCAGAAGGCAAACGGCAAAAGGCAAAAGGTTAAAGGCAAAAGATAAAAAGCAAGAGATAAAAGGCAAAAGGCAAAAGGGAAAAGGCAAAAGGCAGAAGGCAAACGGCAAAAGGCAAAAGGTTAAAGGCAAAAGATAAAAAGCAAGAGATAAAAGGCAAAAGGCAAAAGGGAAAAGGCAAAAGGCAGAAGGCAAACGGCAAAAGGCAAAAGGTTAAAGGCAAAAGATAAAAAGCAAGAGATAAAAGGCAAAAGGCAAAAGGGAAAAGGCAAAAGGCAGAAGGCAAACGGCAAAAGGCAAAAGGTTAAAGGCAAAAGATAAAAAGCAAGAGATAAAAGGCAAAAGGCAAAAGGGAAAAGGCAAAAGGCAGAAGGCAAACGGCAAAAGGCAAAAGGTTAAAGGCAAAAGATAAAAAGCAAGAGATAAAAGGCAAAAGGCAAAAGGGAAAAGGCAAAAGGCAGAAGGCAAACGGCAAAAGGCAAAAGGTTAAAGGCAAAAGATAAAAAGCAAGAGATAAAAGGCAAAAGGCAAAAGGGAAAAGGCAAAAGGCAGAAGGCAAACGGCAAAAGGCAAAAGGTTAAAGGCAAAAGATAAAAAGCAAGAGATAAAAGGCAAAAGGCAAAAGGGAAAAGGCAAAAGGCAGAAGGCAAACGGCAAAAGGCAAAAGGTTAAAGGCAAAAGATAAAAAGCAAGAGATAAAAGGCAAAAGGCAAAAGGGAAAAGGCAAAAGGCAGAAGGCAAACGGCAAAAGGCAAAAGGTTAAAGGCAAAAGATAAAAAGCAAGAGATAAAAGGCAAAAGGCAAAAGGGAAAAGGCAAAAGGCAGAAGGCAAACGGCAAAAGGCAAAAGGTTAAAGGCAAAAGATAAAAAGCAAGAGATAAAAGGCAAAAGGCAAAAGGGAAAAGGCAAAAGGCAGAAGGCAAACGGCAAAAGGCAAAAGGTTAAAGGCAAAAGATAAAAAGCAAGAGATAAAAGGCAAAAGGCAAAAGGGAAAAGGCAAAAGGCAGAAGGCAAACGGCAAAAGGCAAAAGGTTAAAGGCAAAAGATAAAAAGCAAGAGATAAAAGGCAAAAGGCAAAAGGGAAAAGGCAAAAGGCAGAAGGCAAACGGCAAAAGGCAAAAGGTTAAAGGCAAAAGATAAAAAGCAAGAGATAAAAGGCAAAAGGCAAAAGGGAAAAGGCAAAAGGCAGAAGGCAAACGGCAAAAGGCAAAAGGTTAAAGGCAAAAGATAAAAAGCAAGAGATAAAAGGCAAAAGGCAAAAGGGAAAAGGCAAAAGGCAGAAGGCAAACGGCAAAAGGCAAAAGGTTAAAGGCAAAAGATAAAAAGCAAGAGATAAAAGGCAAAAGGCAAAAGGGAAAAGGCAAAAGGCAGAAGGCAAACGGCAAAAGGCAAAAGGTTAAAGGCAAAAGATAAAAAGCAAGAGATAAAAGGCAAAAGGCAAAAGGGAAAAGGCAAAAGGCAGAAGGCAAACGGCAAAAGGCAAAAGGTTAAAGGCAAAAGATAAAAAGCAAGAGATAAAAGGCAAAAGGCAAAAGGGAAAAGGCAAAAGGCAGAAGGCAAACGGCAAAAGGCAAAAGGTTAAAGGCAAAAGATAAAAAGCAAGAGATAAAAGGCAAAAGGCAAAAGGGAAAAGGCAAAAGGCAGAAGGCAAACGGCAAAAGGCAAAAGGCAAAGGGAAAAAGGTAAAAGGCAAAAGGTAAAAGGCAAAAGGCAAAAGGCAAAAGGCAATACTCAAAATTCAAGAGGCAAAAGGCAAAAGGACAAAGGAAAATGGCAAACGGCAACAGGCAAAAGGCAAAAGGCAAAAGGAAAATGGCATAAGGGAAAAGGAAAAAGGCAAAAGGCAAAAGGCAAAACGAAAAAGGCAAAAGGAAAATGGCAAAAGGCAAAAGGCAAACGACAAAAGGCAAAAGGCAAAAGCCAAAAGGCAAAGGGAAAAAGGCAAAAGGCAATAGGAAAAGGAAAAGGAAAAATACAAAACATAAAAGGCAAAAGGCAAAAGGCAGAAGACAAAAGGCAAAAGTCAGAAGACAGAAGGCTAAAGGCAAAAGGCAAAGGCAAAAGGCAAAACACAAAAGGCAAGAGGCAAAAGGCAGAGGGCAAAAGGCAGAAGACAGAGGGCAAAACTAAAAAGGCAGAAAAGAGAAGGCAAAAGGTCAAGGCAAAAGGCAAATAATGAAAGGCAGAAGACAGAAGGCAAAAGGCAAAGGCAAAAGGCAAAAGGCAAAAGGCAAGAGGGAAAAGGCAAAAGGCAAAAGGCAAAAGGCAAAAGGCAAAAGGCAAATGACAAAAGGCAAAAGGTTAAAGGCAAAAGACAAAAAGCGAGAGATAAAAGGCAAAACGCAAAAGGGAAAAAGCAAGAGGTCAAAGGCAAAAGGCAAGAGGCAAGAGGCAAAAGGCAAAAGGCAAAAGGCAATAGGCGAAAGGCAAAACGAAAAAGGAAAAATGCAAAAGGCACAAGGCAAAAGGCTGAAGGCAAGAGTCAAAAGGCAAAAGGCAAAAAGCAAAAGGTAAAAGGCAAAAGGCACAAGGCAAAATGCAAAAGGCAAAAGGCAAAAGGCAAAAATCAAAAGGCAAGAAAGAAAAGGCAAAACAAAATAGGCAAAAGGCAAAAAGCAAAAGGCAAAAGGAAAGAGGCAAAAGGAAATAGGAAAAATGAAAGAGGGTAATGGAAAAACAAGAGGCAAGAGGCAAAAGGGAAAATGCGAAAGGCAAAAGGAAAATCGTAAAAGGAAGAAGGCAAAATGCAAAAGGCAAAAGAAAGGAAAAAGGCTAACGGCAAAAGGTAAAACGCAGAACGCAAAAGGCAAAACGCAAAAGGCAAAAGGCAAAAGGCAAAAGGCAAAGGGCAAAAGTCAAAATCCAAAAGGCAAAAGGCAAATGGCAAAAGGAAAAAGGCAAAAGGCAAAAGGAGAAAGGCAAAAGATAAAAGGAAGAATGCAAAAGGCGGCAGGCAAAAGGCAAAAGGAAAAAGAAAAAAGGAGAAAGAAAAATGGCAAAAGGAAAAAGGCAAAAGGCAAACTGAAAAAGGCAAAACCCAAAAGGCAAAAGGCAAAAGAAAAAAGGCAAAAGGAACAAGGCAGGACTGAAAAGGCAAAAGGCATAAGGCAGAAGGGAAAAGGCAAAAAGCAAACGACAAAAGGCAAAATGCACAAGGCAAAATGCAGAAGGCCAAAGGCAAAAGGCAAAAGGCAGGATGCAAAAGGCAAGAGTCAAAGGGCAAAAGGTTCAAGGAAAAAAGCAAAAGGCAAAAGGAAAAAGGGAAAATGCAAAAGGCAAAAGGCAAGAGGCCAAAGGCAAAGGGAAATAGGCAAAAGGCAAAAGGAAAAAGGGAAAATGCAAAAGGCAAAAGGCAAGAGGCCAAAGGCAAAGGGAAATAGGCAAAAGGCAAAAGGCAAAAGGCAAAAGGCAAAAGGCAAAAGAAAAAACGCAAAAGGCAAAAGAGAAAAGACAAAACTTCAAAGGCAAAAGGAAAACGGCAAAAAGGCTAAAGGTTAAAAACAAAAGACAAAAAGCAAGAGATAAAAGGCAAAAGGCAAAAGGCAAAAGGCAAGAGGTTAAAGGCAAAAGGCAAGAGGCAAGAAGCAAAAGGAAAATGGCAAAAGGAAATAGGCAAAAGGCAAAACAAAAATTGCAAAAAGCAAAAGACAAAAGGCAAAAGGCTGAAGGTAAGAGTCAAAAGGCAAAAGGCAATAAGCAGAAGGTAAAAGGCAAAAGGCAAAAGGAAAAATGCAAAAGGCAAGAGGAAAAGGGCAAAAGGAAATAGGCAAAAGGAAATAGGCAAAAGGAACAAGGGAAAAGGAACAAGGAAAAAGGAAATAGGAAAAATGAGAGAGGGAAATGGAAAAACGCAAGAGGCAAGAGGCAAAAGGGAAAATGGGAAGGGCAAAAGGCAAATAGAAAAAGGAAAAATGCAGAAGGCAAAAGGCCAAAAGGAAGAAAGCAAAAGGCAAAAGGCAATAGGCAAATGGAAAAAGGCAAAAGGCAAAGGGAGAAAGATAAAAGCCAAAAGGCAAAAGGAAAAATGCAAACCGCAAAAGGCAAAAGGAAAAAGGCAAGAATCAAAAGTAAAAGGGCAAAAGGCAAAGGGAAAAAGGACAACAAAAAAAGTCAAAAGGAAGAAGGTTAAAGGCAAAAAGCAAAAGGCAAACGGCAAAAGGTAAAAGGCAGAGGGCAAAAGGCAAAAGGAAAAATAAAAAAGGGGAAAGACAAATGGCAAAAGGAAAAAGGAAAAAGGCAAACGGAAAAAGGCAAAAGGCAAAAGGCAAAAGGCAAAAGGCAAAAGGCAAAAGGAACAAGGCAAGAGTGAAAAGGCGAAAGGCAAAAGGCAGAAGGGAAAAGGCAAATGGCAAAACGCAAAAGGTAAAAGGCACAAGGCAAAATGCAAAAGGAAAAAGGCAAAAGGCAAAAGGCAGAAGGAAAAAGGCAAGAGTCAAAGGGCAAAAGGCAAAATGAAAAAGGCAGAGGGCAAAAGGAATAATGCAAAAGGCAAAAGGCAAAAGGCAAAATTCATGAGGCAAAATGCGAAAGGCAGAACGCAAAAGGCAAGAGGAAAAAGAAAAAGGCAAGAGGCAAGGGGCAAAAGGCAAAAGGCAAAATGAAAAATGCAAAAGGTAGAAGGCATAAGGCAAAAGGAAGACGAAAGAGGCAAAAGGCAAAGGGCAAAAGAGAAAAGGCAAAGGGCAGAAGGCAAAAGGGAAAAGGACAAAAGCAAAAGACAAAAGGCAAAGGGACAAAGGCAAAAGGCAAAAGGCAACAGGAAAAAGGGAAGAGCCAAAAGGCAAAAGGCAAAAGGCAAGAGGAAAAAG
>SZWC01014988.1:4481-49299 GCA_023375785.1 Penium margaritaceum
CTGCTAGGGCTCAAGGCAGAGGCTGTCGAACGGCAGACTGTGACAGAACGCCAGGCACAACATTTTGGAGGTGGTGCTGGAGACGGATGGGCAACTGGATGCCGATGGGCCGAGGCACCACGTCGAGTGACCTCTTCGTGCGCTGCATTGCAGCGCACCGCCGTGTGCCGCCCTGACGCGCGCTTGCCACTGCCAGGTGGCCCTGGCGGTCTGGATAAAAGCGTTGCCACTGCCAGATGTGTTTCCTAGTTGATAGTTGACATCATTTTTGGCCGTCGAGCTGACCGCACAGACGGACGTCGTGCGAGGAAGGTGCAACAGGGGCTTGAGAGCGGAGTGGACAGCGGGAGAGCTCTTTTTTAGGGGAGAAGGAGAGCAGGTGTGGGGGCGAGAGTGGTCTACAGCATGAGCTTCAGCAAGGCATGTTTTGCAATCAGCCCTTTTTGCGGACCGCTATGTGTGATGGGGCAGTGAGGACAAGGTCCTGAACGGTGGTGTGAACCTAGTGGAAGGGCAGCCTGTCTCCCCGGCGTCCATGCGCATAGTGCACAGGTGTCCGGTCTTTGGTGTGGACGCCTGTGCGCAGCTGTGGTGGAGGATGACTTTGAACGCTAACCCGGAAGCAGGAAAAAGGGTGCTTTTCACCGCTTATGGTGGTCCCCACTAGCTGCTTCAGCGTGGCTCGTGGGCATGAGGGGGTGGTCTCTTTCGCCATGACGCGCGTGGAGCACGTCATGGGTGGCTCATGGGTGTGTGCATGGAGCACGTCATGGCGAAGCACTCCATGGTGGCAGACGGTGGGGGCCAGGAAGAATATCTCTCCCCTCCCCAGTTTTGACTCCCTTCTCCCGTGCTGACATGTGCAAGATGGAATGAACCCATCGCAATTTTCCACATTGACTTACTCGATGAAGAGCAGTTGTCGGCATTTGGTCTTGGTCGGAATGTCTTCACAGCATACGATGCGGCATTGAGGTGGACACAATCAGACTTGTGGATGCAAGCTCTTGACATGTGGTTTCTGTCCTCTGACTGGATGAATAGCAAACTGCTTGATGTAACCGCTCATGGGGCACACCTCGGAGTTTTTTGTTCCAACATTCGGGATTTACTTTTCAGGAAAATGTGGCCATTTCTGGTGTTGGGGCTGTGCTTGCTGAACTGACATGGGACATGGGTCAAGTGTACAGTGGCATGTTGCGGAAAACACAATGGCCAATGGGTGATGCGAGATCATTCTGATGTTCAAGCAGATCCTGTGGAAATGCTACGTTGTGGAGGACACGCTGGGACGATGTGTGGGACTTATCACGCTCAGCAGTTGTGGCTGTGCAATGCTACGTGCGCTGATGAAGTGGCATGCAGTTCAATCATTGGAACGGCATGAACCCACACATGGGAAACAGGCAGAGGTTTTGGTGGAGATAATTCCAAAAAGAGGTGCAACTCTGAAGACCATGCCAAACATGGGTGCGGTTTGCGAGTTGGCAAGACAGCACAAACCTCGAAGTTCATCTTGACCATTTCGAGAATAGGACAATAATTTCAGTCAATGGGAACATGATTACCAAGTCTCAATGATCAAGTAAAATGTGTCTAAAGAGAGTGAAAGAGAGCAACCCTTCAATTCGTTCTGCATTGGAGAGCACGCTTTGAGTTACAGAATGTTACAGACGACAAAAAAAAGACAACAAAGACATGATTGAAGGCGTGGAAATGATATTTTTAACATAATTGAGTAAGGGAGATATCTATTTTGTCTTGGTCTAGGTGGCCTCTAGGCTTCTTGCCACTTGCTTGTGTTGGTGTGTGGGCTTTGGTCTGACACCATTACGAGGACAACCTGGTTACTTTGGGTGTGGCACGATGCTCTGGTCGAGGTTGAGCAAGCACCCGTGACATCGTGGCAGCTGTATGGCTGCTACTGGTGGGTGGAGCCATCACCCGTCGGTACTCCGGTGCTAGCCGGGTCTGCATAAGGGATCATGTCGTTGCGCTGTCTAATACTACTTCTTCATACCACCCGTGTGGGGTTTACGGATAATCGCCACGGTCGTTGCTCGCGATGGTGGAAGCCACACAAACCAACACCCCCCCTAGCTGACGCAACCGTCACCACAATGACGAGTGAGTGAAGGTAGCCAAGCATTGCTCGCAACAGCTGTACAAGGTCTCCTCGTGACAGTAGTGTACTTCGCCAAGTGCCTGGGTCTCGACCATGCAAGACATAAATCACACACCCATGTGCTAAACTCCATACAAGTGGCACAAAGCAACAAGGTCTCCTCATCACCCTGGAACACGTCTCCGGGGCCAGATTCTGGACCACACGTGCTCGCATGCATGGAGCATACGTAACACATGGAGGTAATGAGTCTCCATGTCACACTGATACAAGTCACCAGGTGCGAGGGTCTCGACCTGCATAACGTCGACCAGAGCATCGTGCCACACCCAAAGTAACCATGTTGTCCTCATAATGGTGTGAGGCCAAAGCCCAAACACCAACACTTCCCCTGGGCTGCAGAGGCTGACAGCACGAGCAAAGCTGATGACTGTTACCAACACAATCCCTCAGGAGTAATCACGGCTCCGCCATGGCTTCATACCCCTGCATAGCAATAGTAAGGGTGAAGACGATGCTGGTCGGATGTGCTCGCACATAGCCTCACCCTAGAGCACCGTTGTCGCTGTCGTAGTCGTCACTACAGTCGCCACCTACTATAGTGACTGGTGCAGCGCTGAGGGCCTCCTCTAACTGCATCACTTGTTGTATGCCTGCCAGCTACTGAGCTGCAGATCACGATGCAGACTCTACAGCGTCAAGACATGTGTACAGCTCGTCGAGATCTGCTGTGGCCGTCTGCCGGGAGGCTGCATCTGCGGCACGTAGGCGGTCAGTAGCGGAATGAACCTGGCGGTGGACCTCGATCGTGTACATGTCGGCATGAGTTGCGGCCTTTTGCAGCCTCGCCGCCTCATCATGCGGGGTAGCCATTGAATCATCCGTTGCTTGGCCGCCGGCTGCTGGCAGGGTGTCGACACCAGACAACGTGTCGGCATCTGTAGCATCAACATCTATAGGAGGTGCTATTACGGAGGCACCGACTGCTGCTCACACACTTGTCACTCGGTTGTCGATTACTGGTCAGACGTCGACATCCGTAGGTGAATCTACCTCTGCCGCATCGTCGCTGTCATCGAGAGCCCGTATAATGTCTCGGGGTTCCTCAGAACCCTTGGTGCGCAACCAATCGTCCACCTGCCGCTGAACATCCGCCCATCCCCGAACTGCATCTTATACAGACCTCTCAGCTGCCTCGTGGCGTGTGCGTAAATCCTCCACGCAGTCCTTAGTAGCCTATTGAGCACGAACATACATAGTGTAACAACAGATGCTGGCCTCCCAGCTTGGCCATGAGACCCTCCACGTGCACCTCTGCTCAAGCCACGATTGCCTCCTGCTCGTCGACCGCGGAGTGCAGGCGCTCTGGTACGAGAACTATAGCTTGGACTTGTGCAGGTGTGTCATCGACTGGAACCGCCATGGTATCACCTATGTCGATGAGGGCAGCCATGAGCCGGATGTCCGCAGCTCGCTCTGCATCCTCCATGGTAGATGCACTTGCAGGGGTCACTGTTGTAGGCTCATTTGATGCCGCCGACACAACCACCACTCGGCTGTCAAGAGTGTGGATCATGGTAAGGGATGCTCTAGACACTATTGCTACTGAAGCATCTACTGATATCGCCTCCTCCAACTGTCAGCGCAAGTCCGACCGTCTCCACACTACACTGTGGAATGTCCACTTAGTAGCCTCGAGGCGCGTGTACACATCCTCGACGTCTACTGCCACTACCTGACGACCCGCGGTGTCTGTGGTGCTCCAACCTTTGCTCGCTGCACACAACTCAAGCATGAGGTCCTGTAGGTGCATGTCCGCACGTGTGACTGCATCCTCCTAGTCCTGAAGCGAAAAGTGTAGACGCTCGAGCACGAAGGCCGGCTCAGATGCTAGTGCATTAGTTAATGCTTGAGCTGTGTCCTCCATGACAATTGCACCTACACAGACAGCTGTGGCAGTGGTGTCGGCTATAGCAGATGTACTCGCAACCTTGACGTCTCCTGCCTCTCCGAGAGCCCCCTCTGCATGTGTACCTGTAATGGCTGATGGTATGGCTAAGGGAGCGTCTACCCTTGCTGTGTCAGTACAGGCTGCTGTAGGGGCGATAATCATCGTGGTGTCTGCACCAACAAGGGCATCCACTACTAGCGTCTTGTCTATAGTAGCGACAGGTACTAGTACTACTGTCATGACATAGATGACTGTCAACACGCCCACTACCCCGACATCTGCTCCAAGGGCATCAACTGTCACCGTCATTGCCGCTATTGTATCGTCTGTTGCTACTGCCACACCTGCCACATCGGTCGCTGTCACTACAACATCGGTTGTAGTCTCTATCCCTGTCTCCATTGCTATGTCTACCTCCAACTCCTCATCGGACCACTCTTCCACCTCTGACTCCACATTGGACCACTCCTCGGATGATTCGTCCTCACAGAGAAAGTCCTGTCGGACAGCACCGTCCATCACATCCCTCCTGCACTCTCGGGTGGTCGTCGGTAGACAATCCACCCCCCCCGTTGATTGACACATCTGTAGAGGCTAAGAAGGGGTGCTACATCAATCGTGGGACCGGGGACAAGGGAGTCAGCTCCACGGTAGCATCTGCCACTTCTACTACTGCCGCTACCTGCTGGGAACGTCTAGCCAAACGTGACATCCGCTACCTTACGTGCCAAGTGCAAGCGCGAGGAGCACGAGCTGAAGGGACTATCATAGAAGTGGAGGGGTCAGATGTCGGGATGACTCCCACCGACTCGAGGATAGAGCGGAGGGTGTCAGATGTAGAGCTAAGGTCGAGAAGCGTGGCATCGTCAGGTAACGCCACAGACAGAGGTGAGGATGGCGAAGAGGAACATGGGGGTGTCTGTATAAGCATGGTGGCAACGGCCCGCTCGGAGACCACATGGTCTGTGAGCTGTTGCATCATGTGCTTAAGACACTGGAGCTCGGTGTATAACACTACCATAGCTCCACTGAGGGGTGCCACGGTATCGGCCAACAATGTCTCTGAGTCAGATGGTGAAGAAGAAGGGCCGGACCGTATCCAGGGCGGTTGCAACCCGGCAAGGCGCTGGCGACATTGGCGCCAGCCATGGTGCCGATCACCACAGTAGTAGCACGCAAAGCCATTTGACGCTTAAGGCGTGTGCCACGGCTGCAAATGGGACTGTGGACGCGGCGCCTGCCACGCATGCAGTGCGGGTGCCAACCACGACGCCGGCTGTGCTCCCTGCCATGTCAGTCTGCTCGTCTCTGGAGCTTGGCATGAGTGAGTGCACACGGCACCTGCTCCGACTAGCACAAGGCCACATGGGGAGGTGGGCGATCAAAGCATAGTCTCTCAAAAGTACTGTAATGTCGTCATGAGGACGGCCACAATCACGCTAATGGTGCGCTACTCTGCGACTGCTACGTGATTGTTATGTTGCTATCGTGTGGCTATCGCAATGTGCTACCTCAAGTCGCATTCGGTGTTGTTGCTGTTGTCACTACTGCCTACTGCCACCGTCAACACCGACGGCGTTGCTCCCCGCCACACTTCTTGCGACTGGTAATGATGCTGGTGGTGCCACTGCGGTTGCGGCTTCTGCTGCTACACCGGTCGTCGTCACCAATCGAAGACTGTGACCTCTAGCCACCTCCTTTTTTTCTTTTGTTTCTTGAGTGTCCCACTCGTGGACCCCCCTTGTCCTTTTGTTTTGTGGTTTGGTTCACCGAACACTCGGTGCTAGTCGGATACATCTTCCCGGTGTTTTGCTCCAGTGCCCCACTCAAGGAAACCCCCTGTCCCCCTTTCTTTGTTGTCTAGCTTGACCCTCATGGCGAGCGCAGTGGAGGGGGAGGCTCGCACCCCCCCTCGTGCGCAGCCGGCCGAAGGCTGCCCGTCGGCCTCCCCTGCCCCTCTCAGTCGGCAGGAGGCCGGTGTCTGGTCGGCATGTGCCGGCTCGTGTGCCGGCGCTGGGCCAACGCTCTGTCACGCCCTCCATCGGCACGATAGGCATGACCGACGGGACCCCCCCCAAACGGGGTCCCTTGTGTTGGGTCCCCTTCAAACCCGACAGCAATAGTGGCTGTAGCAAGTACTACAACAACTATTGCAACAACTGCTGCAATGGCTGCTGCGGATGCTGAATTGGCTGCTCTGGCTACTACAGTTGCACACCGTCGCTGTTGCAGCTACTCGCCACCGCTGTTGCAGCTGCTTTCCGCTGCTGATGCAGCTATTTACTGCCGTTGCTATTGTAGTTGCTATTATGCCTCCTGCTGCCCTCCGCCACTACTGCGAACAGCTGCTCGTCACCTCTGCTCCTACAGTTGTCTGTCGTTGCTACTCTTGCAGTTGCTTGCTACCATTGCTGCTGCTGGTTGGTGCTGTAGCTCCTCGTTTTGCTGCGGCTACTACTGCTGTGCTACTGCTACAGTTGTTACATCTACTACGGTTACTGCTCCGGGCTGGTGATGCCACTGTAGTTGTAAGCTGCTGCCGCCGCTGTGCGATACCACTGCTCGCAGCCGTTGCTGCAAGCTTTTGCTACGAGCTGCTTCTCCTCCTTTTTTCCCTTGTATATAGGCCGGTAGCTAGACACAACTACTACTCCAACCCGTTGCTACTGCTACTGCCTGGCGTGGCTATTGCCCGTAGCCGCTCCAGCTGCAGGTGCTTCCTACCACTAATGTTGCTAGAACTGTTGTTGCTTGCAGCTCTCGCCGTTGTCTCTGCTGCATCCAAAGCTCCCTTGCAATGTTGTCTAGGTGGGTCCCTCCAGGATGTGCTGCTGCTCCTATGGATGGCTACCGCTATTGCCACTCACTACTGCTGTTGGTGCGTCTCTCCTGCACAGCAAAATGAGTTGTGGCTCGTTTCCTCTGATACCATGAGAAACGTTCGGGAACATTCCTAACTGCTTGCCACTTCACTAAGCATCAGCGCTGAGTCCGTGTGTGATGATAGTAAGAAGTCATGCACGAAACTGCAAGGGTCTGGGTAGGGACACATAGAGAGTGTCAAGATGCTAAAATGGAATACAATTTAAGAGAGACATGACAATTGACAAGAACACAACATAAATACCTGCCATAGCACACGGCAAGTGACGCACGCGTAGTGCCAGTTTGTCATAAGTCCGTCCCAAAACCATTGTTTTGGCCGTAACTCTGCGCACATGTATCCAAACGCAACACCATATAAACCTAGAGATGAAAAATCTTGAGCCAAACGCTACGAATGGTCACACGCACATGTCTGGCATGGATCACTGGAAAAACAATGCAAAACATGGAAGTTAGAATCAGAAGTAGTCCATTGAGAAAACTCTAGTGACTCTAGAAACACTGCAGAGCATCCAAGCAAGCACCCAGGACATCGTGTCTGCTGTATGGCTACTACTAGTGGGTGGAGCCACCACCTGTCGGTACTCCGGCACCAGCCGGGTTTGCATCAGGGATCATGTCATTGCGCTCTCCAGTACTATTGCTCCATACCACCAGTGTGGGATATACGGATTATCACCACGGTCGTCGCTCGTGACAGGTGGAAGCCACACAAACCAACAACTTGCACGCATTTTTGAGGCAAGGGGAAACTGCTGTGATGTGAGTCGTCTATGTCTAGATGTAGAGCTTATTATGACCACTCCACTGTTTCCATGCTCGTGCAGATCCCTGATGCTAACTTAGCTGGTGAAGGGGCAACAACGGGTGGTGGCTCCACTTACCAGCAGTTGCCAGATAGCTGCCACGACGTCCCAAGTACTTGCTTGGGTGCTGTCCAGTTTTTCTACATTTGCCAGAGTTTTCTCCGTAGATTGGCTCTGGAGCTTAGTTTGCATGTTTTGCATTGTCTGTTCAATGATCCATGCTCAACCTGTGCGTGTGACTAGTCGTGGCGTCCAACTCAATATTATGTATCTCTCTATTCAGACAGTGTTGCGTTCGGATGTCTGTGTAGAGAGTTATGGCGAAAACAGTGGTTTTGGGCCGGTTCAGGACAAACTAACACTGCTGCATGTGTCACCCGTCGTACGCCGCGGCAACTATTTACACAATGTGCTTGTAAGATGTCATTTCTCTTTGCAGTACTAGGCTATTGGAGCTTATGAGTCTTTGTGTGTGTCTCTTGCCTAACCCTTTTTTTCTTACACTTAGTTGTTTGCTTGTGGGCCAACCTACATGACAGTGTTGCCACATCAGCAACAGCAAGGCCAGGAAGCTTCTTAGCGATTTCTCATGGTATCAGAGTAGCGAGACCTCTATTGCTGATCTACGCCATAGAGACACATCAACAGTAGTAGCGAGATTCATCATCACAGCCATATGATGGGATCCGTCGCATGGGACGTTGGCGGAAGAGGCGTCGTCCTGACGTCAGTAGCAACGACATCACCAGGCAACCACCACCATCATAGAAAGAGCAGTTGCGGTAGTGACGAGCTGCAGCAGCCACACTGAGTGGTAGTGGCAACACTGGTTGGCTACAACAGCCATGTCTGGCTGCTATCCTTTACAAGTAAAAGAAGGGAGATAGGTCGCAGAAGTAGCTCTCGGTGGTGGCTATGAGTAGTGGCAATGGACAATGGCGCCAACAGCTAGGAGTAACAGAGGCATCAATAGCTACAAGGAACAACAACAGAGTAGCAACATAGACAACATGATCAGAGGATCAACATTACAACTAATGTAGCAATAGTAGTAATAGTAGCAGCAACAACTGCGTAGCAATGGTAGCTGCTACAATAGCGTAGCAATAGTGGCAACAACTGCAGCAGAACAGACTCGTCGTAGTAGAAGCGATGACTACTGTCTTGTGAAAAATTGTTGCTACACAAAAATCGCTACTCAGCAGTGCTGTGGAGCTGCATAGAAGAAGTGCAATATTACGTAACAGCTATGCAGGCCTATGTAGCCCCTATGCAACCACGAGTAGTGGGAGACGCGGTCACCTCTTCTGTCTTCATCACCAGAGCTCGCCTGAATGAAAAGGAAAAAAGGAAAAAATTCACTGGCGTACAATTTGTCAGCAAAAAAATGCTATTCTAAAATATGCTGGCACCAAAATGGAGGAGTGCTGATATCATGATCAATAGTGTTAATATCAGGCGTTCGTTAATCAAAACGTCATTTTTAACATCGTTTTGACTCGTCGAGAAACACTGTCGGTTTCCTATTTTGAACGTTCGGCACCATACTAAGCACTATGATAACGCCAGTCCGTGACAAGGGTAAGGGCCTAGGAGACCCCTCCTCTTCCTCCCCTTTGGGCATCAGCAGTGATAAACCAACGCAGTGCAGGGAGTTGTTGAGTTATAGAAGGGTCGTTCAAGGGCCTCATCGCAGCCACCAGGACAATCTACTGGAGCTGCATCGTCCGTTCAATAGTGTATGTCCTACACAACACCTCGGCCTCAGTACCCCTCATCACGGGTCGACATGAGGGATGACGAGGAGATAGAGGATGACACACATGAGGAGGAGATTTCTATCCTTAAGGAGTGCATTCGTGAGCTGTGGTGAGGGTCATAGCCTCTCACCTCGCCACCTTTTTGTCGTTAGGATCAGGAACGTTGTTCAGCAATGTACACTTTCGCTGGCATTTCTCTCACTGGTAGTCTCCCTATAACTCGTCCACTATCTCCTGATCCAGAGGTCACCCTCTGCACGGAGAGATGACCGAAGGAATTTGAGACACCTCCACCCTGTTCACATAGCAACGAGGGCTTTGATAGTTGGGAGACCTTGTTCTAGGTGTGGGCCGATTCTGAGGGAGTCTGGCCTCACTACCATACCCAGTACCAGACCCGTGATGCTCACCAGGTCCACGTTGTAGTAAGAGAGATGCGCGTTCTGCTCTATGCCGTGCCACGAGAAATTGTGGTTGACTTCCGCCCCGTCCTTGGCGAGATCGGGACCGTAACTGGAGCAAACCTATGCTAGAACCGGGAGCTGGCTCTGACACTACTTGCTGCACAAACCCATACCACAAGGGCGGCTTGATTGCATGAGTTCCACTCCCTCTGTCATGGTCCCACGAACCTCGCAGCTGACTACTAGAGGCAGGTGATGCGCATTTGCACACGCCTTGGGAGTGGTGGCAGGACACGGCTGTGGGTTCTGGCCACCATCATGATGGGGGCACACTTGGACAACGTGAAGCTCTTTATGGGCTTTGACCATGTGGCTCTCTCTAAGTTTTCGGAGATACTATCAGTACTTCCTTAGGCCCATCCCTACTTCCTCATGGCGACATCGGCTCATGAGGTTGCTATCGTCTTTCAGCGGAGTCCACTTGTCGTAGTAGTGACAGCGACCCTTCCTAAACTTGCGACCAGTCCTACACCACTTCCTCCTCGTCCTCCTCCTCCTCTACCTTGAGCGGCTGAACTCAGGGCATTGCAGCAGTCACACAAGGGAAGAAAGGGAAAAATCGACATGTCAAGGGATGCTAACAACAGTAGCAGTAGCAGTCAACGAGTAGAGGCAATGGAAACTTTGTCCACTATAACAACTATGGAGGTGCTCAACGCTATACAAGTGTGAGTAGTCCCTTGATTGGCCTTGAATCATGTGCAACCTCTAGGTGGCGCACGCATAGCGGATGTCCTCTGGTGACGCACATATGGGGCGTAGTGTAAGCACGATTGTAGCAGGAACATGTGTCTCACCAGGCAGTAGCAGTGATATGGATCCTCGGAATAACACAATTGTGAAACTTTTTCGTCTGATACTGCTTTGTACTCCGAGAGGTGCGAGTGTGTTGTCACAACTAAGTGGCCCCGAGACAGCTTGTCGTACCCTATCTGTTGTCCCTGATGATGCTTGTGCGGGAGGTCAATCGGCTTTTCATGAGGATGGACCCGATAGTACCGATTGGCTTGACGAGTCAAAGATCCGTATTGTTTGTCATTGTTACAATTCCTCTGACACACGTCCGACAGAGGCAAAGTGTTCTGTGGCATATTATTTAGTTTCAAAGACTGGTCATGAGCCAAGTGGCACTTGGATCATGAACTCTGGTGTCATCCATCACATGACTTGTCCTTATAGTGACTTCTTTGTGCTTGGTCCCGTTGTGTCCGTTCGGTCTGTTCGCACGTGGTCTGGTCAGTCGTTACCTGTGTACGGAGTTGGGGTTGTTCGGTTTGATGGTCCGTCAGGCCCCTTGAACATTTCCAATGTGTACTTTGTCCTTGCTCTTCAGCTCAGTTTGTTCTCAGTTCGTGCATGCACCAGGATGGGTCTAACTGTTGAGTACTCTGTTGACTTAGCCACAATAGCTATTCTTGACACACATGCCATCATACTTTGCGCAGTTGTTGTTGATGACCTATATCATGTTTCTCATTGCATTTCCTTTATTTTTCTCACCCTCTGTCTTTTGCACGTGTGTTTGTGGCTGGTGTTCTCTCCCCTGAGCACTAGCACTTGCTGCATTGCCGCCTCGGCCATGTGAGCTTGGACATTGTGTCCAAGCTCATTCAAGTTTTCTAGCCCTTGGTTTTGATGTGACTTGCTTGGAGAAGCCGTCTGAGACCAATTTTCTTCTTTGTGCCCAGAGGAAGATGCATCGCTGCTCTTACCCTCACCAATCCTCCCGAGCACTAATTCCACTAGTTTTGGTCCACTCGGACCTTCTCTATCCTCTCCCAGTCCAGTCCCTCTCAGATTAGGGTCAATATGTTCTCATCCTAACTATTGACTTTACCCGGATGCATGAGGTCTACAGTCTCCGCCACAAGAGCGATGCCGCCTTGGCGGTCCTTCTCTAGCTCGTGATGGCTGTGCGTTAGTCTCATCACACCCTGCACTGATTCTGCTTGGATCATGGTGGGGAGTTCTTAAACAAGGTGGATGCTTACTTTTCTAAGCACGGAATTTTTTACGAGCTCTCCGCCCCTGCTACACCACAGTAAAATGGTGTGTCTACGCGTTGGCACCACACCATGGAGGGTGTGGTCCGCGCTATGCTGTCAGAGTGTGGTCTTCCGGATTCCTTTGCCTTTGAAGACGTCTCCTACATGACGTGGGTGTGGAACCGTTTTTTACATGGTCTACTTCTAGATCATGTGACACCATACGAGGTATGGTCGGGCCATCCTGCCGATCTGTGTCTCGTTCATGTTTGGGGGTCCCTCGCTTGTGTTTGGTACACCATGGACCAATAGGTGTTCAAGGTCTCACCTCGGGGTTACATGTGTACCTTCCTTGGCATCTCCCTGGGGTCAAAGGCATGGAGCTTTTAGGGTCCATCTCACCATCGCATTGTGGAGTCTCAAGGCACTCTCTTCCTTGAGGCTCCCACCTACGGCAACACTTCTAGCATTGTTTTATTGGCTACGGACCACGTTCCTACCTGTGTGGCTTCTGGCAGATGGGAAAGAATAATACTATGGATGGGTCCGTCTAGGCCTCCTCACCTGTGGTCCGGTCTCCGGCTGCTGACCATCTGGCCATTTTGGCTGTGGGTCCGATAGCCTCATCAGTTCCCTCGAGCACACTTGATCCCATGCGAGTGTCAGTCCCCTCTGTCAGGAATGTGTCCTGGCGTGCTCTGATCCACCTAAATGTCCATGGCTGCTTAGTGCAAAGAGAGTTCCAAAGGAGGTGTGTGCTTTCGGTCGCCACAACACCAAGGGAGCAGAATTCTGGCAAAATGCAGGTTGCGGAAACTAAGAAAGATTCTTATAGCCTGTAATCTGAGCTTTCCAACGCATCCAAGCACACCCAAAACGGAGCAGTAGAGCCCCTGCTACGTTCGTTGGAGTAACCCATGGTGGAGTCGCCCACCATGCCCACGAACGGGAGTGACGGGAGGCGCTTCGATGGTGGCCTGTCGAAGCGCCCTTCCTGGCCCTCCAATGTGGGGGGAGGCTCACCTTGGTCCAGGAGACCTCCCACGTCCGTTCCTTTATGGCCCACGTGCCTTTGGAGTTCATTGAAGTCGAACTCGGACCACTGGTGGTGGAATTATCCCATCACCAATGACTGAACCCAGATTCCACCCACCTACCACCCGAAATTCGGATGGGGCTAACTTTCTGAATTCTTGACCAAATCGAGCAACTATAAGCTTGCAACGGCATGGAAAACTCCAGGGAGACTTAATCTGCAATCATATCAGACATCCAACCACTCTCCAATGGTCGAACCAGGAAAACGGCAAACGGCATCCATGGCAGGGACACTTTTTAACAATCTCCCCCGTGCACCTTCCATGCCGATGCCTCGTGCTCACTCTTGCTCGTCTGCTCCTGCGCCTTCAAGGCCTTCACAACTCGTCAATCCTAGCCCTGCAAGGCTGATGAAGTACCAATCCTGGGGTTGCGCCTTGGTCAAGCAATCCGCAAGCATGTGCTTCGTGCTGCAATGCTATAACACAAATTGTTCCTTCTCCACCATGTCACGTGCATAGTGGTAGCGCACGTCGATGTGCCTTGTCCTCCTGTGCTGCGTCGGGTTATGGGTTTGGGAGATGGAGTCGGTGTTATCCTCTTGAACCACCGTAGGCTCGTGCTGCGACACGCCCAGCTCCCCCAGCAATCTGCAAAGCCACACCGCTTGCTTGACCGCCTCGGTCACAGCGACATACTCCGCCTCCACTATGGAGGTGGCGACATAGTCCTGCTTCCTGCTGCACCACGAGACCGCTGCACATGCAAAGAAGAAGACATAGCCAGAAGTGGAATTGAGCTTTTCCACATCACCGACGTAGTTCGCGTCAGTGTAGCAGACCAGCCGCAAGGGGTCTGACCTCCCCTTTCCTTCGTACTTCAGGCACGCGTGCCGCGTTGCCTGCAAGTATCGAAGGATGCGCTTCGCTGCCTGCCAGTGTAGTGGCCCAAGGTTGGCCACATAGCTGCTCACCTAACCCACCGCGTAGGCCAAGTCCGGCCGAGTCGCCACCATGGCATACATCAGGCTGCCCACCACAGATTGGTAGGGCACCTCCGCCATTTCCTCCTTCTCCTCTTTAGTTTGCGGCGCCATCCCTGCACTTAGCTCACAACTCGTGGAGACCGGACTGCCCACTAGCTTGCAGTCCTCCATGCCACACCGCTTCAGGACCTTGGCCACGTACTTGGCCTGCCCCAGCTCAAGCGTGCGCGACCTCCGGTTCCGTGTGATTCTCACCCCGAGGTAGTACTCTAGCTCCACCATGTTCGTCATCTTAAATTTGCTGCTCAGCTGTTCTTTGAGCTGCTACAAAGCCGCCAGATCTGATGCGCACAGGATCAGATCGTCCACGTAGAGTGTGACAATCTGATGGAGTCCTTTTCTCCGCCGCACGTACACGCTGTGGTCTGATTCACAACGCTTGAAGCCGAGCTCCACCATGTAGACGTCCATCTGTTGGTACCTGCATCTGGGCGCCTGTTTTAGCCCGTACAAGGCCTTCCGCAGCTTGCACACCTCGCCCTTCGGCGTCTTCACCCCCTCCGGCACCTCAAGGTATATCTCCTTGTTGATGATGGCGTTCAGGACTGCCGTCTTGACATCCATTTGGTGGATCTCCATATCCTTTGCAGCTGCCACCGCGAGGATCGTCCGGATGCTTGTGAACTTGGCGACGGGTGTAAACATCTCATCGTAGTGTTCGCCTTTCCGCTGTGCGTACCCCTTTGCCACCAGCCGTGCCTCATACTTCTCCATGTTGCTGTCCTTGGTGAGCTGCACCTTGAACACCCACTTAGAGCTGATCACCTTCGCCCCCTCAGGCCGATCCACCAACTCCCAAGTGCCGTTCTCAGCAAGGGACCAAGTTCAGATTTTATTGTTTCGCCCTACTGCTGCCCGTGAGGCCGTACAAGCGCCTCTTGCACAGTTTTTGGCTCCGTTGCGGCTGCCATCATGCACCGCGCCATGCCAACCCAGCGGCCCGTGCTTGCATCGTACCGCTTCGCCGGATTCCGTTACCTCCGACTGCGACGCGGCGACCTTGGCGACGCCGGCTGCTTGTCCTGTTGCTGCTCTGCTGTAACGTTGTCCTCGGCTACGGGCTCCCCCGCGTCGGCTGTTGCATCCTGCGCTCCAGCGGCACCTGCACTTGCTACATTTCCCTGCTGCGTTCCAGCACCGTCATCCTCCGAGACATCGACCTTTACAGCCGCCGGCTCCTCCTCAGGTTCAAGGAGTTGGAACCACTCCCCCTGCTTTGGAGAGTGTGCTACGTCGATGTGGTTGCTGCTGCAATAGCTATGTTACTCGTCAAACGTGATATCGTGGCCGGTGATGACTGTTGAAATAGTGTGCACCTTGTCCACTGCCTAGCTGGCTAGTTACACATACAGACAAGGCATGCACTGCTCTGTGGAGTACGTCCCCTTGGTCTGTTCTGAGATGGGCCAGGAATGCACTGCCCAAAATGGGTATGTGCCCTGTGGCTCATCATAGGAACCATACCTTTTTGGCATGGTTGAATAGGCATTGGAGTCTCAAACGAGAGGTCGCGGGTTCAAACTGCGCGACGGCCATAATTTTCTTTGTGGCCAAAACTGGGACAGGAAGCTTCCAGGAAGCTTACTAGAGCCTGGCTTGAGGATGACACTTGGTGGTCTAAGGATGTGCCAAGTAGGACTGTAGGTTGAGGTTGGCTCCAGTCGAGCCACTACAAGCAGAAGCTTTAGCAAAGCTCTGCAAGTATAAAAGCCTATACCTTGCATGCATCTATTTACAGTTCTTGCCTTTGAGACTCCTCACAGAGTGTCCAACCAAAGGTAGACACTAAAGACCAACATGCGGACTTCATGAGGTTGCAAACCAAACGAACGTAAAGCGTGGATCCCTCGTTCGAGGGTGATATGTTGTCTTGGTTGCAATACCAAGAGCGGTTGGCAGCCTCCCATGTCGAGACCCGTTTTCTAAACCGTTGCTATCCGGCGCATTGACAAAGGGTTATGGGCCCACACTTCTGGTTCTAAGGCACGCTTCCAAGACCGACTAGCGCGTGGTCTTCCAGGGTGCACAGGTACAACAGGTACACGAAGATCTGATGGCTCCAATCTGCTCCATCGGCTCCATCGGCTTCTTCAGGTAGGGTGCGCGCACGTGGCGGACTAGGGGACGAGGAATAGCTCTGTCCATGTTGGACAAGACCCTCGAGCCCCAACGGGATTAAGCTCTACCCCTTTTTAGAAGGTGGTACGACCCCGAGTCCGTTCTTTCACGATGGCACCATCGCCTTAGGCGATCATCGGTGGGAGGGGTATGCAACGGAACCAATTGCACCTTTGACAACGGTCGTAGTCAGCAGCCTCATCAGCCTCTTCGGCCTCAACGAAGCAAAGTAGCAGCAAAGCAGAGAAGACGAGCATCCGCAGGAAATGGCGGATCCGACTCATGCCCGCCTTGAGGCGGGTTTGTCCAAATTCACGGGGACAGGATTTCCCTTGTGGAAATGGCAGTTTGAGATTGTCATGAACGTGCGTGGCTACCTCGACATCCTACAAGGGACCGAGAGAGCACCTACCGATGCGGCGGTGACGACGCATGTGGCTGACCTTGCGGCATGGACGATGAAGAACAACATGACCCTCGCCATACTTGTGACGTCCATCAACGAGACTCATCACTCCCACATCACAGGATGCACGTTGGCTATCGAGGCCTACGCAAAGCTCTCACGCGTGCATCAATCGAACGCCCTAGCAAAGGGACTCTTCATCTTCCAACGGTTGATGTCGATGATGGTGAGCGAAGGAGAATCGCTACTCGCATTTTTGCAGTCGTTTGGCGACGTGCTGCAAGAGGTCCAGCAAATGGAATGGAAGCTCGACTCCAACATGCGTGCCATGATCCTTCTAATGGGGCTGCCGGAAAGCTAGGGGTCCTTGATCACCGTACTTGGCGGTTGGAAGGAGGCGGATATGACGTAAGAGGCTGTCGTCAAACACGTCCGCAACGAGTCCATGCGACGCAGTGGCAGTGAGGCAAACATCTCAGCCTATGCCTCTCGCTTCGGTGGACATGGTGCAAGCTCTCGCTCCAGTCAAGGCAACAGTGGAAGCGGTGGCGGTGGAGGGAAAGGCAATGGTGGCACGAAGAGTTCAAAGAAGCCCGGCAACTTTCACAACTGTGGCAAGGCTGGGCCCTGGGCTAAGGACTGTTTTAGTCCCAAGAAAGAAGGCGGGAACAAAGGTGGAAAGGAGAAGAAGGAGCTCACCAACATGATGGCTAGGGGGCTGCCCATGAAGGGTGCAGCGATCCTTAGGCCTGGGGCATTCGCCCTTGACTCGGGCACCAACCACCACTCATCAAAAGAGAAGGGTGGATTTGTCTCCATGGCCGAATCTGTCATGCGCATCAAGTGTGCAAACGGCGGCGTCGTCCAAGCCATGGGCGAAGGGGACAAGGTGATCACGTTCAACGTGAATGGTGCGGAGAAGGCGGTCAACCTTCAAAAGGTGGTGTACATGCCCTCCTTTGCAGCCAACTTGCTGTCCGTGTCACAAATCACCGACAACAACATGACAGTGGTGTTCACCAACAAGGAAGCGGTGGCCCTAAAAAATGAGGACATCCAGATTTTGTACACCAAAGACAACCTCATGCTTCAAGTTCCAAGAGTCGATGGCCTCTACGTGCTTCAAACCAAAGTCACAAAGGCGTCGGATGAGGGACTCGCATGTGCCACCAAGACTGTGGCACCGAAGCCAAAGGATGCACGGCCGGTGACCGCTACGACCGCCACATCAACCAAGGACACTGACGCTGAGCTGTGGCACCGGCGATTTGGCCACGTGGCCAACAGCATGCTGCAGAAGATGCAGGAGCAAGAGGTAGTCCGCGGAATGGAAGGGTGCACCATGAAGCATGGCGGAGGGTGTGCATTGTGTGAACCATGCCTCCAAGCGAAGGCAAAGAAGAAGCCGTTTGGGAGAGGAGGTCAGTGAGCGGAGTACGTCTTGGAACTGATACACAGTGACGTGTGTGGACCCTTCCGCACACCGTCTAACAGAGGAAGCAAGTACTTCCTGACCTTCATTGACGACCACAGCCGTAAGTTGTGGATCTACTTCCTCAAAACAAAGGGAGAGGTCAAGGAGAAGCTCCTCGAGTTCGTCGCCATGGTGGAGCGGCAAACATCCAAGAAGGTGAAGATGCTCCGAAGTGACAACGGGGGTGAGTACGAGGCATGCAAGCCTTGGCTCAAGCATCATGGCATCCGCCACAAGCAAACCACCCCATACAACCCCCAAAGCAACGACGCTGCCGAGAGGATGAACCAGACCCTTCTCGGCATGGTGCGAAGCATGCTCTTCGACGCCAAGCTCCCACCCCGCTTTTGGGCTGAAGCAGCAACAACGGCTTGCTACCTCTTGAACCTCACACCAGCGACTGCCTTGCGGAAGCGTGGAAAGGAGTAGGACAAGCAGCTAAAGACCCCACAGGAAGCATGATCGGGAAAGAAACCTAATGCATCTCATCTGAAGGTGTTTGGGACAACTGCATGGGTGAAGATCCTGTCGGGAGAAGGTGGAGGCAAGCTGGACGCACGTTCCAGGAAGTGCGTCATGGTTGGATACGACACATCACACAAAGCCTATTGGCTTTGGGACCAGGCAGCAGGCAAGCTTGTGAGGAGCCGCGAAGTCATGTTCGAAGAATGCACCCTTGGAAAGGGAGAGCTACTTCACCCGATCCTCGCTCCGAAAGCGGGAGAGTGGATAGTGTTGCTTGAGTCCGGAGACCAAGCACCAGACAACTGGCTCGCTTTGCCAGCAGGTGGTGGGAATGGGAGAGCAGCTATAGAGGATGATGCAGCATCTGACATGGACGTAGATACCGAGGCGTCCGGGGCTTCCGAGTCTGATTTGGAGTCTGACGACTCTTCTGACGACGACGACGAAGACAACAAACCACCACCTGTGGAAGCACCAGCACCAAAACAAGAAGCCGCACCACTACCCCGGCGCAGTTTGCGACCAAAGAGAACACCTTTGCGATATGAGGACGATTCGACTGGCCTTAGCTGGTCGTGCATGGCTCAGGGAGAGCCATCCACAGTGGCGGAGGTGATGAATGGCCCAGATGCGGCCAAGTGGAAGGAGGCAATGGACAGCGAGCTTGCGTCCATTGCCGAGAACTGCACGTGGGTGCTGGTGGATAGACTCGACAAGGCCCACGTGGTGGGATCCAAGTGGGTCCTCCGAGTGAAGAAGAAGCAACACGGCAGCATCGACAAGTTCAAGGCAAGGGTAGTGGCTAAGGGGTTCTCTCAACGCCCGGGATCTGAGTACGATGAGACGTTCGCGCCCGTCGTGACCTTTGCCTCTATCCGCTCTCTCCTTGGCAATGCAGCCGCAAAGAACCTGGAGATACACCAGATGGACGTCAGGATAGCTTTCCTTTATGGGAAGCTTGACAAGGAAGTGCTGATGGAGGTGCCCGAAGAGGTCAAAGCTCCCAAGGGCAACGTGTGCAAGTTGGTGAAAGCGCTCTACGGGCTGAAACAGGCCCCAAGGATGTGGTACAAAGATATGGACGGTTTCCTGACCGGCCTCTCTTTCGCGCATTGCCAGAATGACCCGAGCATGTATGTGCGCGATGATGGGAGAGGGCTGATGCTGGTTGCGCTGTACATGGATGATCTGATCATCTGCTCGTCTTCGGTCGAGCTGCTGCATGAGCTGAAGTCTGACCTCAGCAAAAGGTTCAAGATGAAGGACATGGGTCCTCTCGAGTACTACCTTGGGATTGCCATCCACCGCAACCGAGTAGCAGGCACCATCGAACTCAACCAAACCAAATACATCGGTGTGGTACCGAAGCGCTACCACATGGAAGACTGCAAACCTGTCAGCACCTCAATGACGACCGACACAAAGCTGAANTGGATGATCTGATCATCTGCTCGTCTTCGGTCGAGCTGCTGCATGAGCTGAAGTCTGACCTCAGCAAAAGGTTCAAGATGAAGGACATGGGTCCTCTCGAGTACTACCTTGGGATTGCCATCCACCGCAACCGAGTAGCAGGCACCATCGAACTCAACCAAACCAAATACATCGGTGTGGTACCGAAGCGCTACCACATGGAAGACTGCAAACCTGTCAGCACCTCAATGACGACCGACACAAAGCTGAAGGCATCCATGTCGCCAAGCAATGAAGCAGAACAAAGGGAGATGCAAGACATCCCCTACCAGTCTGCCATGGGTAGCCTCACGTACGCCATGGTAGGAACTCGTCCGCACATCTGCTATGCTGTGGGACAAGTGAGCAGATTGGTGGCCAACCCTGGGCCACAACATTGGCAGGCTATCAAGGGCATCTTGCGCTACCTGCAGAAGACACGTCACATGGGCCTCGTCCTTGGAGGCCAAGAAGGAACGGACCCCCTTCGCCTGAAGTGCTACACCAACGCTGACTGGGGAGGAAATCTTGACGACAGGAAATCCACCTCTGGATACGTGTGCATCTTGAATGGCACTGCCATCTCATGGGCCAGCAGGAAGCGGAATTGTGTTTTCGTGTCCATAGCTGAGGCAAAGTACGTTGCTCTGTCTGAGGTGTGCAAGGAAACTCAATGGCTACGCAGCCTGCTTGGCGAAATGACAGTGCCACAGAAGGACGCCACGGTCGTACACGTGGACAATGTGAGTGCCATCTCAATGGCTGAAGACGAGATCATCTCCCGGCGAACGAAGCACATCGACATACGTTACCACTCCTCACGTGACATGGTCATGAAGAACGTGGTGGACTTGCAGCACTGCGGAAAAAAGAGCATGCTTGCTGACTGCATGACCAAGCCGCTGGAGAGCGACTTGCACTATGCAGGCATTCGTGGATTCGGCATGAGGAGTGCGGCAGAGGAAGGGTGAGCCCCAAGGAATTGATGGAGCCCAGTAAGCGTCAGATGGACAGAGGTGAAAGGGAGAGATTTGTTGAAATAGTATGCACCTTGTCCACTGCCTAGCTGGCTAGCTACACATACAGACAAGGTATGCACTGCTTTGTGGAGTACGTCCCCTTGGTCTGTTCTGAGATGGGCCAGGAATGCACTGCCCATAATGGGTATGTACCCTGTGGCTCATCATAGGAACCATACCTTTTTGGCATGGTTGAATAGGCATTGAAGTCTCAAACGAGAGGTCGTGGATTCAAACCCCGCGACGGCCATAATTTTCTTTGTGGCCAAAACTGGGACAGGAAGCTTCCAGGAAGCTTACTAGAGCCTGGCTTGAGGATGAAACTTGGCGGTCTAAGGATGCGCCAAGTAGGACTGTAGGTTGAGGTTGGCTCCAGTCGAGCCACTACAAGCAGAAGCTTTAGCAAAGCTCTACAAGTATAAAAGCCTATACCTTGCATGCATCCATTTAAAGTTCTTGCCTTTGAGACTCCTCACAGAGTGTCCAACCAAAGGTAGACACTAAAGACCAACATGCGGACTTCGTGAGGTTGCAAACCAAACGAACCTAAAGTGTGGAACCCTCGTTCGAGGGGTCTATGTTATATTGGTTGCAATACCAAAAGCGGTTGGCGGCCTCCCATGTCGGGACCCGTTTTCTAGACTGTTGCTATCCGGCGCATTGACAATGACGTCCTGCGCTTGTGGGTCAAAGAGGCGGTATGACTTGAGCGCACTCTCGTACCCGACGAATGCGTACGCCTTGGCACGCGGGTCCAGTTTAGAGTCTTCTCTTTGTGCGGCCTGCACCAACGCGTGCGCCTTGCACCCGAACGCCTTCAGGTGCACCACGCTTGGTTTGCGTCCACTCCAAGCCTCCTGCGACGTCTTCCAGCCGCCTTTCTCCTTCAACACTGTCGTTGGGGTGAGGTTGGTGATGTAGCACGCCGTACTCACGGCCTCGGCCAACAGGCTCCGTGGCAGTTTAGTGTCCATGAGCATCGTCCGCGCCATGGTGAGTAGCGTCTGGTTCGCACGTTCCGCCACGCCATTAGACTGATGCGTGTACGGACTGGTCGGCTGCCACTCAATCCCCTGCTCCTTCAGCCACCCTCCACAGCCTACATGCTCGCCGCCATTGTCGCTGCGTAGTGCTCTGACTTTGAGGCCAGTTTGCCTCTCCACTCTTGCCACATACTTCTTCAGCCGGTCCAGCACCTTGCTCTTCCAATTCAGAAAGTAGATATAGAGTTTTCTGCTGCAATCGTCGATGAAGGTGACAAAGTACCGCACGCCTCCAATGGACAGCGTCTTGATCGATCCGCACACATCACGGTGCACGACCTCAAGCAGGTTCTCGGCACGCCATTTTCCTTCTTCAAACGGCTTGCGCTTTGCCTTGCCCGTGATGCAAGGCGCGCACTCGTGCTCTGTGGAATCTGCTAGTGCGTCTGCTACACCGGTGATGTTGAGGCCACGAACCATGTCGCGCTTCGCCATCTCCTGCACGAGTGCGGGCGACGAGTGCCCCAGCCGCCGATGTCACAGTCGCAGGTCTGCACCCCCGCCTTTAGCGAGGTTGACGACGTGTGCTTGCAGGTCCGTTGCGTCTGCTGCCGAAAGAATGAATTTTGTCTCAATGATGTAGAGACCTCCCTCGCGCTTTGCTTCGAGCACGACCTCGCCGCTGACGTCCATCTGCACAACTGCACCTTTCTTGCGGAAGAGCACTTCATACCCCTTGTCTGTCAAGCGGCTCACACTCAAAATGTCAGCCAGGCCGGGGATATGTTGCACGTTTTGGATAACACATTCTGCCTTTGTACCACCAACCACCACCTCCACTTCTACATCACCTTGGCCGGCCGCCGGTTTGACCTTGTCGTTTGCGACCACCATGGACTTGGCAGACTTGGTGTAGTTGATGAACCCCACCTTCTCGACTTGGGTATGCTCATCTGCACCTGAATCAAGGCACCCTTCAGGTTGTGGTTCCTTGTGCCGTTGAGGAGTGCCTTCTTGCCTTTGGTGCCTTTGCCGCCGGCTGGCGCCTCCTCCGGACACTCCTTGGCCCAATGACCCTCCTTGCCACAATTATGGCATGCACCCCTCTTGACGCCCTTCTTGCTGCCACCTTTACCGTCACCTCGCTTGCCACTGCTGCTCCCACCCTACGTTTTGGTGACCAGGGCAGTTGAGGATGACGAGGTCTCGCCACCGCTCCGACGGTGCACCTCATTGCGGATGTACACGGCGACTACGCCGTAGGTGAGTTTATTCTCCTCCCAACCTCCTAGCACGGTGATGAGAGGGCTCCAACTGTTTGGTAGAGCCATGAGGAGCACCATCGCCTGCATCTTTGTGTCAATCTTCCACCCCACATCACTGTATTGTGAGGCAAGAGACTCGATCTATTGCATGGTGGAAATGACGTCCTCACCCTCCTCGATCCTCACCATCAAGATTCGCTTCATTACGAAGTTCGTATTGGCTAGGGATGTTGATTGGTGAATAGAGCAAAGCTTCTTCCACGAGTCAGCTGCCAGGTCACAGCCGTGGATGTAGCCCCACTGGCATTCATGCAGCGCCGACAAGAGGAGCATCAGCGCCTTCGTGTTCTTCTTCACGAAGGCCGTCTTCTCCTCGTTCGTTGCACTCTCATCTTGAACCTCCGTGCCCTTCATAAGCTCCAGCAGTCCCTTGTGCGCGAGGTAGATCTCAAAATGCCACCGCCACAACCCAAAACCAGGGCCAATCATGTTCTCTTGGATGGGCAAGGACTCTGCCTTCTGCGCCATGTTGAACTCCTGCTCTGGACATTCTCAAACTGCAACGGCGAAGTCGCCCGAAGCAACACATCCGTGCGTTGCGGAAGTCGTGAACCTCTTGGCAGGCAGATCAGGGTTGTGGACCCATAACCCTTTGTCAAGAATGTGACCTGGCGTGCTCTGATCCACCTAAGTGTCCACGGTTGCTTAGTTCAAAGAGACTTCCAAAGGAGGTGTGTGCTTTGGGTGGCCACAACACCAAGGGAGCAGAATTCTGGCAGAATGCAGACTTAGAAAACTGAGAAAGGCTGAAGACCATTGATGGTTAGTTATTTTGGTTATACTACATCAGATTCTTTTAGCCTGTGATCTGACCTTTCCGACGCATCCAAGAACGCCCAAAACGGAGCAGTAGAGCCCCTGCTACAGTTGTTGGAGGAACCCACGGTGGAGCCGCCCACCATACCCACGAACGGGAGTGACGGGAGGTGCTTCGATGGTGGCCTGTCGAAGCGCCCTTCCTGGCCCTCCAACATGGGGGGAGGCTCACCCTGGTCCAGGAGACCTCCCACGTCCCTTCCTTTATGGCCCACGTGCTTTTGGAGCTCATTGAAGTGGAACTCGGACCACTGGTGGTGGAATTATCCCGTCACCAATGACGGAACCCAGATTCCACCCACCTACCACCCAAACTTTTGATGGGGCTAACTTTCTGAATTCTCAACCAAATCGAGCAACTGAAAGCTCAAAACCACATGGAAAACTCCAGGGAGACCAAATCTTTAATTATATCAGACATCCAACCACTCTCTAGTGGTCAAAGGAGGAAAATGGCAAACGGCATCCATGGCAGGGGCACTTTTTAACACCCTCTGGCAAACCTGATCTCGTGCCAGTTCCAGCCCCCTTTATCAAACCTGATCCCATGCCAACGTCAGTCCGCTCTGACACAACTGATCCTGTTCTACTGTCAGTCCCCTCTGGAACAAGAGATCCCATGCTAGTGTCAGTCCCCTTTGGCACACACGACCTCGTGTAGGCGTAAGTTTCCTTTGGCATACTTAATCCCGCTTCAGTGACAACATCTCTATTCACAGCTACTCCTATTCATGCACCTTTATCCCCTACGGTTGTGGCCCAAGAGCCTTCTCTGCAACCTGAGGTGAGCACCTTAACATCGGGCTACTCTTGCGAGTCCAGTGGTCGTCTTTGACCATCTGCCTCTAGGACACAGTGGACTGCTGACTCGGAGCTTAGATGTTCGACTTTCTCTATTCAAAGTGGCGAGCCTGGCACAAAGGCCCTCGGCCTAAATGTCCAGGCAGACTGCACTGAGGTGCATCCACCATGCTCTGTTGGTCACGAGTTGGTCTACCATGAGTTCTCCGTCACTTGCGATGTCGTAGCTTATCTGTTCGTGGTCATACCAAGACCAGAGGCATGCTTTTTGGCCATCTAGAGTTCTCCCTTGATGGCGCTTGATCTATGCACATTGGAGGAGGCATTCTCTGCTGACAAAGGAGAGTTGTAATATGCTCCTTGTGAGGATAGGCTAAGAGCCATCCGTGAGCACGGTGTCAATGAGCTTGTCGACCTCCTACATAGGCAAAAGGCTACATACAACCAGTAGATCTTTTGCAAGAAGGTGAAGCCTGAAAACACAATGGATCGTTACAATGCTCGCTTAACATCGAAAGGGTTTTCACAGGTTGAGGGTGTAGATTTCACTGACACTCATTGGCCAAATGTCTACAAGTCGTGTCACGTTCGAGGTTGTTACTTAACATGATTGTGAGCTATACCAGATGGATGTGAACAATGTGTTCCTCCATGATAGTCTAGAGGAACAAATCTACGTGTCCAGCCACCAGATTTTGAGGTTGGAGACAATGTTTGGAACTTGCGGAAGGCATTGTACAGTCTTAAGCAGTCACTTGGGTGCTAGAACAAAGAGATCAATGGCACACTGATACGTGCCAAGTACGTTTAGAGTGATGCCCACCCATCCCTCTTTCTCTGACGTACCGCTAAGAGATTCACTGCCATCTTGGTCTACGTGGATAACCTTCTGATTGTATCCCCTTCAATGGAGGCCGTAAAGCAGGACAAGAAAGTCCTTTTGACTGCCTACATGATGAAGGATCTTGGTCCTGTAGCTGTGTTTCTTGGGATGAAGATCATGCATAGTTGTGAGGAGCGGACACTCTTGTTGCATGTGGTATGTTACGCTCACTTTGTGGGGGAGCGGTTTGTTGACCTCCTTGGTGCAATTCCCATAGCCTGCACCCCCATAACACCTGACCGGCAGGATGCTCTGAAAGTGGATGATCTGGCACAGCTTGGGGGAGACCGTGGACGTGACCCTGTACTTGTGCCTCGTCGGGCCTTTGATGTACTTGGCAACTACCACAGGACCCACGATTGCCTTCTCCGTCAAACACCTTACACATTCTTTTTCAGTGTCCTCATGTAAGAGCCCTTTACGCAGTTGTGAGAGTGGTGCTGTACGTGATTTACATGTCCTATATGAAGCTCTAATTTTGACACCAATGTTTTGTGGTAGTTGATGGCTACATAAATAGAAACTCGGCATGGAGCCCTGATGGGCATAGTTGGACAGGCTACGTGTTCCTGTTAGGCGGCACCGCTGTGTCATGGCGTAGTAAGAAGTAGGATTGTATCGCACGTAGCTCATCATAGACTGAGTATGTTGCACAGGGAGTTGGAAAAGCTGGTGGCTATAGTGTCTGTTTTGTGAGTTCCATCAGTCTGTGCCTTGCGCCATTCCAAGCTATGGCAACAAGAGTGCTCTTGTCATTGTGGAGAAATCCGGTTTGTTTCATGTGCGCATCAAGCATAGTGCTATTGAGAATAACTTTGTGTGTGATGTTGTAGAGCGACATGTGATCTCCGTCATCTGGGTCGACACGGACATGCAACAGGCTTACTTCCTAGCCAAGGCACTCACATGCAAAAAGTTCATGGTGGCCATTTGTTCTTTGGGCTTTGTCCCTTACGTAAGAGTTCCTGAGAGTGGGGTGTGTATGGACTGTTGAGCATCTTGTTGTGCATCTGTGTCAGTTCAGTTCACGTTTATGGACATGCATATTATCGGGCCATGGGAGAGTGTTGTGATGTGATTCATCCGTGTCTGTTTGTACAACTTACTATCACCAATCAGCTGTGCCCATGCTCATGCAAGTTCTGGATGTGGATCTAACTGGCGCCGGAGTACCAACGGGTGGTGGCTCCACACACCAGCAGCTGCCAGATAGTTGCCACAACGTCCCGGATGCTAGCTTGGGTGCTCTTCACTTTTTGCGCAAATGCTAGAGTTTTCTCGGTGGACTAGCTATTGAGCCTGATTTACATGTTTTGCATTGTTTGTTCATTGATCGATGCCATACCTGTGTGTGTGACCATTTGTGGTATCCAGTTCGTACTGTTTGGTTCATGGTGTTCGGTTCTCTAGGCTCAGACAGTGTTGCATTAGGATGCCTCTACGCAGAGTTACGGTAAAAGTAGTGGTTTTGGACTGGTTTTAGGACAAATTAAGACTACTGAATGCATCACCCGTTGTGCACAGCGGCGGGTATCTATGCCGTGTGCTTTTCAATTGTCATTTATCTATGTATTACTAAGAACTTGGAGCTTATGAGATGCTGCGTGTCTTTCTAGCCTAATCTTTCTTGTTTTTTGCACCTGCCTGTTTGCTGGTGCAACAAATAACTGGAAAATATCCCCATGTTAGCAACAGCTAGGCCAGGAAGCTTCCTAGAAGTTTCTCAAACACACTAAGCTATGCATCCTAGCTGTGGTCATTGAAGCGGTTGGCATATGTGACATAGCATTGTGACCGTAACTCTTACAAGGCGAGGAATGACTCTGTGGTGAAAGGGGAAGGAGAGTGTTGGGAAACTGTGTGGTGGCGGTTCCAATGTGTGTGGCCATCAGTTGTGGTTCACTTTTTCCGTTTGGGCAAATCGGAGATTGAGTGTGAGCATTCTGATCACCTCATGCTATGTGAGCACGAATTTGGAGATATTCAATTTTGGGAAGAAAATAATGGAATTTTTGCATTTTGTTAAAACCAACATGATCTTAACTTTTATTGGAAAATTCATGACCTTTCCAATGCACCAAACTGCACGTGATTCCGGAAAGAGTAGTCCAAGTTACGCTTGCCAAAGCGTAAGACTCACCCACCACAGAAACGCCTAACGCCTCCATCGTGCGCACACGCCGTGGCGCGCCTCCCTTCACGTGCGAAGCGCCATTCTGGAGGCACAGATCCCTTTGCACGTGGTGGAGGGGTTCCCCTGCACTGCTTCGAATTGCCTTGGTCACTTTTGTATTGAGTTTGATGATGGGGTTTGACAGGGCTTGAAACCTGTCTGCGGACCTGCAGTCAGAATTTTGACGACGTCCTTGAGTAAGAAACTGTACTACGAAGTCACGGACTCTGAGCCAAGATTTTGGCAAAGTCTCCCAGTGACAACTTGTACTACTGACTTCCGGTGGACTATCTACCGGAGCGACTCGGCATTCCTGTGGGGATATTTTCCAGATGTACTTTTGCTACTCACTCCAGTAGTTTTTCTACCAGAAGTCCAATTGCGGCCGACTCCCTCCGCCGCCGTGCACACCCCAACTTTGGAAGCTCATATCTCCCTTGTTACTTGTTTGATTTTGGTGATTCAACTTCCAATGGATTTGGCGACTAATCAAATTTCAGAAAAAAAAATCCATTTTGGTTTGGTACAATCCTTGAGCCGCTATATCCAAGTGTAAGAATTTTCCTCTCTGTGGGGGCTCGTTAGCGCCTCCCCGTGCCGCACTTGGACATGCATAGGGGAGAATTTCCAACGCTCTCCACCTTCCACCTTCCATGCCTTCTGCTCCTGCTTGCTCTCACTCATCTTCCACTATGCCCTCCAGCCCATCATAGCTGGTTATCCAAATCCCGGACACGCTCATTACATGCTGGTCCGTGGGTTGTGCTTTGGTCAGGCAATCCGCAAGTATGTTGTGCATGCTGCAGTGCTGTAACACCACCTGTCCGTTTTCAACCAGGTCCCATGGGTAGTGTCAATACACATCGATGTGTTTTTTCCTCTTGTGCTGCATCGGGTTGTTGGTAATTGAGATGGAGCTGGTGTTGTCCTCATATACCTCCGTAGGCTCCTCCTGCGGCACAATCAGCTTCCCCAGCAACCTGTGGAGCCACACCACCTCCTTGACCGCCTTGGCAAGCACGATGTACTCTACTTCCACTGTGGATGTGGCAACATATTCTTGCTTCCTATTACACCACAATACCACTAAACCAGCAAGGAAGAGCACATAGCCGGATGTGGACTTCCGCTCGTCCACATTACCACCATAGTCTGCATCTGTATAGCAGACCAGACGTAAGGGGTCCTACTGCCCCTTGCATTCAAACCGCAGGTAGGCGTGTCATGTCACGTATAGGTACCAGAGAATGCGCTTGACCATTTGCGAGTGTAGTGGCTTTGGATCGGCCACGTACCTACTCACTTGGCCTACTACATAGGCTAGGTCCGGTCGAGTCGCCACCATGGTGTACATGAGGCTGCTCACCACCGATTGGTAGGACACCCCTGCCATGTCCTCATGATCTTCTTTTGTTTTCGACACCATCGCTACACCCAGGTCATGGAGACAAGACTTCCTACTAGTTTGCAGTCCTCCATGCTGTACGGCTTCAGCATCTCAGCCACGTATTTTGCCTGCCCCAACTCAATTGTGCACGTCCTGTGGTTGTGCATGATGCTCACCCGGATGTAGAAATCCACATCCTCCATGTCTGACATCTGGAACCAGCTGCTCACCTACTTTCTCAGCAGTTGTAGGTACGGCAGGTCTAAGGAGCTCAAGATCAGATCCTCCACGTAGAGTGCAATGATCTGATGGAGCTTCTTATTGCGTCGTACGTGTACGCTCTGATCCGCCTCATAGAGCTTGAAGCCAAGCTATGCCATGAAGCTGTCCATTTGTTTAGTACCAGCATCAGGGGGAGTGTTCTAGCATGTACAAGGACTTCCTCTGCTTGCATACCTTGTCCTCCGGCGCCTCGACCCCCTCCTCTTCTAGGATGATGCCGTTGAGGAAGGCCATCTTTATGTCTAATTGGTGGAGCTCCATATCATTCACGGCTGCTATCGCAAGGATCACACGGATGTTTGTGAACTTGGCAACGGGGACCAACATTTCATGGTAGTGCTTGCCCTTACGCTATGCGTACCCCTTTGCCACAAGCCGCGTCATGTACTTGTCCACCACATCTTCTTTTGTGAACTTGGTGTTTAAGATTCTTTGTAAGCCAACGAGCTTGGCATCTTTCAGCCTAGAAATCAGCTCCCACGTGTCGTTTTTAGCAATGGATGCCAACTTTGACTCGATGGAAATGTCCAACTGCTCCCCCTCATGCCACGCAAGAGCCTCTTGCATAGTTGTGAACTCTGTTGACGCAGTCTGCATGCAACTTGCCATGCCAATCGATCAGCCAGTGCTTGCATTCAAGCACTTCCCCGCTCTCCACTGCCTCTCATTGCCGTGTGACAGTTTCGGTGGCACCTTGTCACTCTGCTGTGATCGTTCCTGCTCTGTTCACTCAGGTGAAACATCGTCCAGACAACTCCTCGAGGATCTCTCCCACTCCGATGAAACATCGAGCGGATGGACGGCACACCCCAAGGATTTTCCTTTGTTGCTTGGCACAAAATCCACCGGTTATGTGTGCTTTGGCACACATAGTGCCTCCTTCGATGGATATTTCCGAAGGATTTCCATCCCAGCTGCATGATCATCATCGCTGGCTCCTTCTCGTAGTCAAGAATATGGAACCACTCACCCTCCTTTGGAGATTTCATGATTCTCATGTCATTGTTGCTTCTACTAAGGCTCTGCTTCTCGTTGAACTTGACGTCACGGCTGCGGATGATTTCTTACATACACGGATCCTTGAGCCGATACGTCTCCTACACACTCTTGTAGGCAAGGAACAAACACGACTTTGCCCATGGTTCCAGCTTGCTGTCACGTTGCTGCACTGCTTACAACTTTGTGTGCGCCTTCTACATGAACACCTTCAGGTGTACCACGTTTGGCGTATGCCCGCTCCAAACCTCTTGTGGCATCTTCCAACCGCTCTTACCCTTCAACGCTGCTGTTGTGGTGAAGTTGATGATGTATCTCGCTATACACACAACCTCTCCCTAGAAACCTCATGGTAATCGCGCATCCACAACCATTGGACTGTGCCAAGCATGGCAGAGTGGGTTTCCACTTGATACCCTGCTACTTCATCTACCCGCTGCAGTCCATGTAATCTCTGCCATTATCGCTGCATAGCGCTCTGACCTTCCAGCTAGTCTGCGTCTCAACCACTGCAACGTACTCCTTCAACCAATCCACGAGCTCGCCTTTTCTCTTCGTGAAGTACACAAAGAGCTTCCTGCTGCAGTCATCAATGAAGGTGACGAAGTACCTCAAGCTACAGTTTGACGGCATTTTGAATGGTCTATACGCATTGCCTTACACAACCTCCAGCAGGTCCTGTACGTGAGCCGTGTTCTCTTTGAACAACTTGCAAACCCCTTTTCCAAAATGAAAGGCTCATTTTTTTGTGCGCCACTTCATTTTCTGTGGCATTTGCTGCACCGTCGATGACGAGGCCATGCACAATTTTGCGCTTCACCATCTCCCTAACGGTTTTAGGGACTGAATGCCTCAACCATTGGTGCCAGAGATCCAGATCAGCGCTTCCTTGCTTGGCCATGTTGATGACGCGCTCCTGCGAGTCTGCTGCATCCGATGCCGGGAGGACTGCCCTGGTCTCCACAATGTAGAGGCCGCACTCAGGCTTTGCCTCCAGCCCAACCTTGCCGTCGCCGTCATTATCCACCACCACGCCTTTCTTGCAAAAGAGCACCTCATACCCCTTATTCGTCAGGCGGCTGACACTCAAAATGGGGGCGTGCTGTACGTCACGTAGTGCACATAACTCCCTTTTTCCATCCACTATGACTTCCTCCCCCACGTCATCTTGGCCGGTTACCGGCTCAACTTTGTCTTTTATGACTACCATTGACCTAGAGGACTTCTCGTAGTTGTCGAACCCCACCTTCTTGACATAGGTATCCTCCTCGGCCCCGAAATCTAGGCACCGCTTGTTGGCCTTCTTTAGGAAGTGGTTCTTTTTACCGTTGAGGAGTGACTTGCCTTTGGTGTTTTTCCACCAGCATCTGTCTCTTCCGGGCAATCACAGGCCCAACGGCCCTCCTTGCTGCAATTGCGGCACACACCTTTCTTGGCATCCTTCCTGTCGCCACCATTTCTGATGCCTCTTTTCCCCTCGCTTCCGCCACCACGTGTTTTGGTGACAAGGGTCAATGAGGAAGACAAGGCCTTCTTGCAGCTGCGCCGCTGTGCCTTGTTGTGGATGTGCTCTATACCTCTGCCATAGGTGAACTTGTCCACCAGCCATCCTCCAAGGTTGGTGATGAGTGGCCTCAACTGTCAGGTAGGGTGGAGGGCCATCGCCTACAGATGCGTGCCAATTTTCCACCCCACGTCATTGCATTGTGAGGTGAGCGACTCAATCTGCTACATGGCAGAGATGAAATTTTCTCCCTCCTCGATTCTCACCACGAGGAACTGCTTCATCGCAGATATTTTGTTTGCGAGTGACTTGGATTGGCAGATGAAGTAGAGTTTTTGTAATGCTTCTCCTTGTTCTTAGCCATTGCTTCATCGAGGAATTCCATTTCAAGCATGAACTCTAGTAGCCACTTATGCGTGACATGCAGCTCAAATTGCCACCTCCAAAACCCAAAGCCTGGGCCGTCCGTATGCTTTTGGATGGGCTGTGTCTCCTTTTGCGCCATTTGTGCAGCCTCTACTCCGATAGGTTCTCAGAATTCATGGCGACCTTATCTACGATGACAATCACGTACGCTGTGAGAGGTGTGAACTTCTTGGAGATGATCAGAACTGTCACCCCATAACCCTTTGTTGGGTAACTGTGTGGTGGCAGTTCCAATGTTTCTGACTGTATGTTGTGGTTTGCTTCTTTTTTTTGGGTGAATCTGAGACGAAGCATGAGCGTTTTGGTCACATAAAGCTATGTGAGAAGGAACTTAGAGACAATCACTTTGAATAACAACATTTTGGCATTTCAACATCATCATGATCTAAACATTTTCAGCGGGTAGTCTGATGTATGCCATGGTTGCCACCCAACCAGATATAGCCCACGTTGTTGGGCAGGTGAGCCGGTTTGTGGCCAATCCTGGTCCACTTCAAAAGCAGACTGTGAAGCGCATTATGCACTGCCTTCAGAAAATGCGGCACGTGGGGCTCCAGTTTGGAGGCATCGCTAGATCCGCGTCATTCCGCCTCATGTGCTACACCGACGCTGATTGGGGAGGGAGCATCGACGACAGAAAATCTACCTCCGTCTTTGTGTGTATGATGAACGGAGGTGTATTCGGTTGGGTGATTCGCAAGCAGGAATGTGTCCCTCTGTCAACAGCTGAAGTTGAGTACATCACCTTGGCTGAGATGTGTAAAGAGATGTAGTGGCTACAAAGCTTGCTATTTGAGATGAAGGCACCACAGGAAACGCCATCGGTCATCAAGATTGACAACATAAGCGTGATTGACATGTTCAAGAACCCCGTCCTGTCCAGGTGCACAAAGCACATTGAGATGCGCTACCACTATGCTCGGGACTTGGTCTACAAGAAAATATTGGAGCTTGAGTATTTTAGTACCAAGCTGAACTGGACTGCCATGCTTACAAAGCCACTGGACAAGGATCTCCACCAGGCGGACAGGCATGGTCAACGCAAGTGATGAAGAATGATTATGGTCACTGACGCAAGGTGCAAGGGAGAGATTTGTGGAGTGTGTTTGCCCCTTGTTCAGTGTTGTAGGATGGATCAGGAATGCGCTGCCCCTGGTGGAGGTATGACCCCTGGATCTGTTGTAGTGTGACCCAACTATGATGTGTCTCATGTGAGATATGACCTGTGAGTACACCATGTGGGTGAGTGGTTGCCTTGGTTATTTTGTTGATTTGGCCAAGTAAGAAGACATGAGTTTGATCCTGGCTCCATGCACATCTTTTTTTTATGGAAGCTTCTAAGAAAGAAAGTCCGTAGCTTCTTGGAAGGTAGATTGTTGGTCTGTCACCTTGACACTAGGATGCTGATGTGTCAAGCCCACAGCGCAAGTCTATTGGTGATGTGGCTGGGTCAGGCCACTTCCCAGGACTGTGCTTTTAAGTTCTAGGACTAGAGAGACAACTATAAAAGGACTTGTCTTGCACGCTGATCAATTAACCCTTGCTTGATGCTCACTTGCGTATTGACCACTTGAGCTCTTCTTGAGATGTATTGCTAAATTGTTAGTACTCTTGAAGTTGAAGTATATGCTTTATTAAGTTTGGGGTGCATGACACATGTCAACACAGGACGAAGGTGTAAGAACCTTCGTGAGCTTTTTGGTTTTGTGGCTTCTCTACCACATGTGTTTAGCTCAGTAGCTAACAGGGACGTGCTATCCATCACACATTATGTTCAACAACTTCTTACCGCCAACCACGACTTCCACCTCTACGTCACCTTGGCGGGTCGCTGGCTGAATTATGCCATTCATGACCACCATTGACTTAGTACATGTTTTTAATTGACGAATCGAACCTTCTCAACCTGGGTGTACTCCTCATCCCTGGAATCCAAGCACCGCTGGTTGGCCTTCTTGAGGAAGTGGCTCTTGTTGCTTTTGAGGAGAGACTTGCCTTTGAAGTTCTTTTCTGCGACCTTTGCCTCCTCCAGACACTTGCGAGCCCAGTTTTCCTCCTTGTCGCGGTTGTGGCACGCACCTTTCCTGGTGCCCTTCTTGCTTCCGCCCTTTACGTTGCTTCCTTTGTTGCCACTTTTGCCACCATGCATTTTGGCAACACAGGCCAATGAAGAAGAGGAGGCCTCCCCACAGCTCTGGAATTGCACCTCATTACGGATGTACTATACAACTGTACCATAGGTAAGCTTTTCCTCTAGCCATCCTTCTAAGATGGAGATGAGTGACCCTAACTGTAGGTAGGGCCATGAGGAGGACCATTACCTGTAACTGAATGCTGATGTTCCTGCCCACCTCATTGTACTGTGATACAAGTGAATCAATCTACTGCATGGGGGAGATGACATATTCTCCCTCCTGAATTCTCTCCGTGAGCAGCCACTTCATCACAAATGTTATGTTCACAAGTGCCTTAGAGTGATGGATGGTGCAGATTTTTTTTCCAAGCGTCAGCTGCCATGTTATAGCCTTGGAAGTAACCCCATTGCGACTCGGCTGTCACTGACACGAGGAGCATGAGCTTGTCAATGTTCCACTTTGCAAGATTCTGCTTCTCCTTGTCCTTCTTCGTCCCCTTATTGAGGAATTCCTTTCCAAAGATGACCTCCAACAGTCCCTTATGCATGAGGTGGAGCTCAAACTGCCACCTCCGTAGCCCAAGGCCAGGGCCTTCCACATAGTTTTGGATGGGCTATGTTTCCTTCTACGCCATTGTGCAACCTCTACTCGGTCGAGTTGTTTGAATTCACAATGATGTCATCCCAGATGACAATCCGATGTGTAGTAGAAGTCGTGAACGTCTTAAAGATGATCCGACCAGTGGGCCCATAACCCTTTTTCAGAAAATTGTGGTCTGACGTTTCTGACCTTCTCTTGTGGTTCAGTTGTTCTTCTTGGAAGAATTTGAGAGTGAGCGTGAGCTTTCTGGCCGCCTCACGTTATGTTAGCCGGAACTCAGACAGTCACTTTTGTGAAGGGAATTGGATAATTTTGTGTTGATTTTCTAACAAGGATATGGTTTGACAAATTATTGAGTTATACGTGAGCGTTTCAACAGGTAACACCGTGCACGATTCAGCCAAATATTGCCAAAGTTACGCTTGCCAAAGCACAGGTCACACACCCACCACAGAAATACCTAACGCCTCCAAGTACCCACACACCGTGGCACCTTTCTTCACATGTGAAATACCTTTCTGGAGGTGCAAATCCCTTTGCACGTGATGGAGGGGTCCCCTGCATTGTTTTGGCGTGCCTTGGTCACTTTTTTGTTGAGTTTGGTGATGGGGTTGGACAGGGTTTAAAAACTATTCATGGACTTGCACTCATGATTTTGATGAAGTCCATGAGTAACAAACTGCAATACTGAGTCGTGGACTCCGAGCAAGAGTTTTGGCTGTCCCCTGAAACAACCTGTGCTTCTAACTCCTGTGGATCTTATCCACTGAAAAACTCGGCAGTCTTCCAGTGGATAATCCACTGGATGTACTTTTTTTGCTCACGTCTGGTGGATTCTCCACCGGATGTCATTTTGCGGCTAACTTCTCGAGCGGCCGCACACACCCCACGTTTGAGAGCTCATATCTTCCTCGATACTTGTCTGAATCTGGTAATTCAAATTGCACCGGATTTAACAACTTGTCAATTTATAGGGAAAATGATCGAATCTTTCCTTAGAGCATGCCTTGAGCTACTAGATTAAAATGAAAGTATTTTTGTCTCTCCTTTGGCTCATCAGCGCCTCCCGTCGCCATGCTCCATGCATGCGGAGGGGAAATTTTCAACACCCTCTTATTTTATCTATCACCTACAGGGACATCTTGTCATCTTCGCTATGGTCATTGATCATGCTCCCACTCTGTGGTTTCCTTGTGGATGGGGGATTCTAGGTCGGTGGACGGATGTGCCTAGGCCTTCCCACCTGTTGTTCACTCAATGGCTGAGGACGTTTCGTAAAGTGTGGCTGTAGGGCCTGTGGCCGAGTTGATCCCTGAAGCCAAATTCACTTTCCCTGTGGCACCCATAACCTATGTGCCTGTACCTTTTTCTATTTTGGTCTTTGCGGTACCTTCGCTTTGTGCCTGCGTCTGTTTCCTGTGGCGGTCCTTGTGCCCTCCTCTCTTTCTATTCTTGAACATGTTCTTGTGGTGGTCCGTGCAACCTCCCCTATGTGTGCCCTTGTAGTGATCAATTTACCTTGGGCTACTATCTCCCTTGTTTCCAGCCCTCCTCTTGCAATCTGGGCTCTCTCTGCGTCCACGTCTGGCTGCCCTCCAACTCTCCAGCTCAAGTTGAGCACCTGGCTCACCCATGAGCCTGGTGGCCGTCTTTTGCCGCTACCCTCTAGGACCTAATGAATGGCTGTCTGAAACTCCAGAAACCCAGCATGAAGCACTGAAACCAGTGATCCTTGCATGAATACTCTTGGGCTTAGTGTCCAGGTGGCCCACACTGAGGTACAGCCAGCATGCCAAACCGGTTAGGAGCTGGTATCCTATGAATTCTCAATCATGTGAGAGGCCATGGCCCACACTACCTCTGGCCGATGCCAGCCATGTATGTCCTTGCCACCCTGAATTCTCCCTTGATGTCGTCGTTTTCAGGCACATTGAAGGAAAACTCATGGCTAAGGATGTGGGACATGGGTGCGCCGCAGCGTATGCAAACGATCTCTAAGCCATCCAAGAGTATGGTGTGTACAAGCTTGTTGACCTTCCGACAGGTCAAAGGCCACACAAGCCAAATGCTTCTTTTGTAAGAAGGTGCAGCCAGATGGCTCACTGGATTGCTACAAGGCTGGCTTGACAATCAAGGGATTCTCAGAGGCCAAGGATGTGAATTTTGCTGTCACTGCAGCACTTTTTGGCTGCATGCCTACAGCCTGTTCTCTGTTCAGTGTTCTAAAAGAGCACAATTGGGAGCTGCACCAGATGGATGTGACCTATGTGCTCCTCCACAACACTCCAGATCAAGATGTCAACATGGTGCAACCACCTCGCTTCAAGGTCAGTAACATGGTCTAACATTTTTCAACACCTTGTACGGCCTCAAGAAAATACCGCGGTGCTGTAACCAGGAGATCATGGGCATGTGATACGTGCACACTCTGTCCAAGATAATGCAAATCCATCCCTCATCATCCAACGGATATTTGAGCACTTCACAGGCATGCTGGGTGAATTCTTGATTGATTTTTGCTCAATGGAGGCCGTGAAGGACTCCAAAGCAGTCCACGCCAAAAACAAGATGAAGGAACTTGGTCATGTAGCTGTCTTTCTTAGGATGGAGATCATGCACAACTGCCGGCAGTGCACGCTCCTACTTCATCAGGCACAATATGCCCTGGTTGTGGGAGAGAAGTTTGTATCTCTCTTGGGTATTATACCTAAATCCTTGACTCCCAGCACACCAGATGAGGATGGATAATTGAGGTAGATAATCCAGCAGAGCTGGGGAAGACAGTGGACATGATCCTATACTTGTGCATCATTTTCATTATCCTTGTATTTCTCATATGGGACCACTTTGCCTGACATTGCCTTTGCCACCTCGTGTTGATCTCATATTGCTAGCGGGCAATCACTCGCGGATAATGCAAGTAATTTGGAAGGGGTTTCCACACCGTACCTCGGGATCTAGTTCTATCAGCAATTTTTGTTGTGGTTGAGGGATACACCAACAATGATGAGGCCTAGATTCCTGACATGAGTTTGAAGGAATATGTGTTCCTTCAGAGCAGCACAGCTCTTTAATGACATGTTTATAAGCAGAATGTTTTTGCATGTAGCTTGTTGGAGATAGGGAATGTTGCACTGAAGTTTAGTGCTACTGAGGTAGTATGATGGCAATGCCAATTTCATGAGTTGCAACTGTATGTGCCTTCAATTGTACTGTGTTGTGACAGCTAGAGTACTCTTGCTTTTGCAGAAAACTCTAGTGTTTCACAAACGCATAAAGCACTGTATTGTTGAGTAGCAGTTTGTGTGTGACTTGGTTGAGCAACAGGCAATATTTAGCATCTAGTTTTGCATGGACATGCACTGCGCTTATTTCTTGATCAAGATACTGGCTAACAAAACTTTTGTGTCAGCCACTTATTTTTTTTCAGGCTTCATCTATTGCCCTAGGGTGCTCGAGTATGGGGTGTGTGCTTGTCCACTTTTGAGCATTTTTGTTTTTCACCCGTGTCACTTTTGCAAGTGTATGTACACGCATATCATGGGACCGCTAAGCTGTTCTTGTCTGTGTGTACGGCATAGTGTAGCCACTCGGCTGTGTCTACGCCCATGCAGATCCCTGATGAGAACCCAAATGGTAGTAGGGTGCCATCGTGTGGTCATCCACCCATTTGCAGCTACAAAACAGATTCTACAACGTACCTCAGACCTGTTAGGGAATCCTCCTACTTTTTGACAACCTCTAGGATTTTCTCAGCGGACTGGTCGTGTAACAAGTCAAGTCTCCAGCTCATGCATGGAATTTATTGTTGAAGTTCACAAAATAGCATCTCGAGTCCACTAGAGGAGTTAATCCATCTGCATCACTCCGGGGCAATCGTCAACAAAGACCTGTACTGGGAGACTTTAATGTTTTGAGTCTCCAGAGGCCGTACCTACCTCGTCCCCTCATTTTGGGTCCAAAACAAGGAGGGTATTACCCAAAACTCGTGAGTTTGCATCAATTCTCCGTGTTCAAAACTCAAAATTATACTGAACCAACTTGAGTCTCGTTTGTTAGACAATGGAGCAAAATCGTTGTGTTGGAGGCACGACTAACGATTTCATACCAACTTCTTTTGCACGTCTCTCACTCTTGCTCGCTCACCCAATCCCTCCTCCTTGCTCGCTCTTGCAAGCAAGGAGGGTGAACAAGGATGAGGGCACCAGGACACGAGCCTCACCCTCAAGGCCCCTGTGGCCTCTCAGCTGCCAAGGTCACCAGCTTGATTGATGACTGTTGGCTTGGCGGTAGGTGGCTGGCCGATCACCTGACCAGCTGTAGGCTGTCTAGCCGGCCGGCTGGTGGCTGGCTGGTAGCTAGAGGGTGGCTGGCCGCCGGCCAGCCGTCGCAATAGCAAGGAGTGGTTGGGAGGCGCCCCCTCTCCATTGTGAGGTGGGAGGGCTGAACCAGCTCTCCCACCCTCCGCACCAGTTATTATGAAGCGTTCTGGTTCATGACCAACAAGTGCGACCGCAAGATAGCGAGTCATAAACATTGTGAAAGAAAATTGATAACTTTAATCACCAGCTAAACATGAATACATGCATGACACCACGGCTTGCAGCCTCCCCTTTTTAAGCCAGAGTGCCCAGGAAACAACCATGTTGCACACCCCCAACCTGCTATGATGTCCATGAATGTTGCCCAGCGAGAATGTTGTTCTCTATTGTCACATTCAGATGGTGCCTCCCACTATGCATCGATATTCGCAAGGTGCCAGTTCGCTTTAGCACTTGTTGACCACCCCCGTGGGCAACCAACATTCGGGCTCCCATGAGTTATGTTCATTTCCATATTTGGCCAAATAAAAAAGGTATTTCCCAACAACCCGCGACCAGCGTGTACAATATCAGTGCTAGAGTAGGTGAAGAACTTCGTACTGGCTGTCGCCACCAAGGACTGCTGGTGGTGGCTGAACGGTTCCTTCTACCGTGTATGGAGTCAACAGGCTCACATGCAACAAGTCACGTATATTCATCCTCGGCAGAAGCAACAATCTGTAAGTCACTGACCGGATGCGTGCAAAGATGGGAAATGACCACAGTCGACTTCCGTAAAAGTTTTTGTGACAAGATGCTAAGAGGAACCTCTCTCCAATGTCAAAAGAGACTTCACGGCAACTTTTGTCGGCATATGCCTTTTGTCATTTTCGAGCCCCTTGAAGGTCGCTCTTTGCCTCCTATAACAAGGATTCTCTGTGCTTGGCAAAGGCTTGACTGTTTTTGATGCCTTTGCTACTATTAAAAATCTCACTACCATTGGCACGTTCTTGCAATTCAGCAAACACCTTGCCCCTCTCAACCGTTCAGCTTGATTTTTCCACATGATGATGGCGGTGGTTATGATCCAGGTCACCTTTGCCATTCTTGATGTCGTGCTCTTTGTCGGGGTCCACATTCCGGTGGTCCTCCTTGAGGGAATCCTCCATTGTATGAAAGTCGCTCATGTGTACGTCGATATTATCATTGAGCAAGCGTTTGGCTTCCACACGCTTTCGGGTTTCGCCGAGTTTGGCACAAGTTATCTTTGGCAATATGGTTGCCGTTGCTTAACGAAATCCTCCAAGATTTGGAGTCTACCTAGACTCCAAATCAATGCCACACGTCCTCACCAAGGACGTGTGGTGAGGTCGTCATCACCTTGCCTTTGTTGGTCTTGGATAGTCTCGCACTTGCCATTCCATTGTCCAAGCAACTCACACATGAAGACCTTCGTGAGGGTCAGCCAACAACCTCGGGGAGGTGTCGCCTCCAAAAGTGTCCTTGCTCTCACGATCGGTGACAAGATTATAAAAAGTATTTATATTTTTTCTAGGCCACTATGGTCGGTATAATCACGCTACAAATAAAAATATTTTTATGTCGCTATGTTTGGCACAATCGCATGGGTTCAAGCTAACACCCTAAGTCGTGACTCACAACACTAGGCAAGCTATAAAACCTAGGAAAACAAAAGAAAGACAATTTTGATGCACTCAGCCCCATCTAGTCTAACAAAAATGAACCTAGCCCACTGGATTGGAGAGAAGCTTGGAGGAGTTGGGAGGATGAAGTAGAGCTCCTGAAGACAATTTTGATGCACTTTTCGGTACCTAAAGCATTATTGTATAAATGCCGTACACTTTGCGGAATGTCTATTAGTGATATAGCTACTTATGGCATTTTTTAAATGGCATAGTATCCGGACTCTCGCAAACTTAGTCGCGAGGGTGGTATGGCTCACTATAACAAGTTGAGTTCCCAGCCCTACACGAAAGTCGTTGGAATTTGCAAAATGGCATCCAAAGCTTGTTGGACGAGTTTTCCCTTCTGCGTCACTCTGGGGGCACTTGTCATGAACAACTCGTGAAGGGGGACTCAAATATTTGAGTCTTCAAAACCCATTTTGTTTTTACCCCACCCCCTCGTTCTCGGTCTGGAACGAGGAGGGTATTATCCTAAACTTGTGAGTGTACACGAGTTTTTTATGTTTTAAAGTCAAAGTTCATACTAAAAAGCTTGAGTTTTGTTTTCTACACAAGGGCATAGAATCGTCGCATGTAAGGCATGTATGATGATTTTGTACCGACTTCTCTTGTGCGCCTCTTGCTCTCCTTTATGACCAATCACCCTCCAAATATACACTTGGTTTCCACTGTACATCATATACTTGCAAATCACTAGAAAGTGATGTGAAATCACGTTCCAGTGATGTGCAAGTGATTTGTAGTGATTCACTCCCCGCCCCTTTGCCAAAATAACTTGTACATCTGAATCACAACATTATGCACTAGTATACATTTAGTACCCATCTCCACACACAGTATCCCCATGCGCTCACTACATACACAACTTCTCCTCCAGCATTCACTTGGATATCTGAATCACAACATTATACACTAGTGTACATTTAGTACTCATCACCCCATACACTCCCCCCACACACTCACCATATAGACCCTCCCATTCCCACATTCACTTACACATGTGAATCACACCATTATACGCTAGTGTACTCTTCATACCCATTTATATAAACACTCCCTCCATACACTCACCAAATACAACCCCCTCCTCCCTTCAATCATGTAAACATCTAAATCACAACATTTTACACTATGGTACATTTAGCACCCATCTCCACATACACTCCCCTTAAACACTCACCACAGCTACCGTCCCACACCCCCCTCCCACATTCACGTGCACATATGAATCACAATATTATACACTAGTGTACACTTAGCACCCATCTCCCTATACGTTCCCTGAATACACTCACCATATACAAACCCCTCTCTCGCTCGTCCCCCCTTCTCTCCCCTCTACATTCATTTGCACATCTAAATTACAACATTGTACACTACTGCACATTTCGCACCCATCTCCCCATACACTCCTCCCATACACTCTCCACATACAACACCCCCCCTCCAAGATTCATTTTCATATCTGAAGCACACCATTATACATCAGTGTACATGTAGCACCTATCTCCATGTACACTCCCCCAACACACTCACCACATTGTTACACTCCATGTCAGAAACTTCATGTAACCTTCACACATCATCATACAAAACTATAAATCAATATGACAATGTACAAAAGGACCCCGATCAACCATACCTCACCCTCGTTGCCTCTCATCCACCGATCGAGCTACCAGCTCGATTTGCACCTAGTGGCTTGCCGCCGGGCGGCCGGCTGGTCACTTGACCGGCCGCCAGCCATCTAGCCGGCCAGCCGGTAGCCTGTGGGTGCCTGGCCACCGGCCAGTCCTTGCAATAGCGAGGGGTGGCTGCAACCCACTCTCTCGCTGAGAGTGGCTTCCAAGGTGCGAGGGCCGAACCGGCCCTTCCTCTACAGGTCATTGGCGTGATTTGCATTTTTTTCACATTGTCTATCCATCGATCGGTGCCGGACTATGGCATGTGTACAACAGCATCGTACGGCAGAATATTCTGAATAAGATCAGGTGGTGCCTTGGTTGAATGTGTGCACCATGTTAGAGCCAAAACAATGGTTTTGGGCTGGTTTAAGGCAAACTCACCTGCCGCAGCTAGCTCGTTGCCTGGTGCCCGTTACATTTTCTTATGCCATACTTCTGTCATTTGCCATTTCCTTGTGCACTATGATTCCTTTTGAAGCTATGCCCTTCTGTTCTGCTAGGGCCTTGTTTTTCTCATATCTACCTCACTTGGCAATGTGTGCATTGACTAGGACAGTTCTCCCACATAAGCAGTAGGAGTGGTAGGAATGTCTCACATATTTTCTCATCTATGTGAATGAATACGCAAAAACATATACACAGTGCTTAATTGCTTTGGTAGTAATAAAGTAATATTCTGTTGTGTACTCCCTTTGGTCGAGGAAGGTTTCTCCTTCAACCCCCCAAGTTGAGGTGTGTCTTGAGGAGAAGTTGGTTTGATAGGGGAGCCTCAGAGCAATTTGGATTGAATGTCAGAATTTCATGTCAGCCTTTGTAGTCTCAAGAAGCAGAGAAGGAAGAAAAAAAGACAAGCAACACAACTATTGGGTACTTGAGTGCCAAGGAGTGAACAACATCGATTGGAGAACAACAATCTCAGAAGGATCTCTAAATGCTGTAATTCTATACTTGTGTACGATACTTAAAAAAACAAAAATGGGATATAAAATTATAAGGAAGAGAGCTCTCAAGTGGTTCAGTAACGCACTCTGCGAGCCTTTTTGGAAAGAGGAGGTGGTACCCGCACACCAACAGAGTTGGGTGTGCATATGGTTTTCCCTACAAACAGCTGCCTCGGTGTGCACCGGAATCCATAGTTCAAAGCTGCCATTTGCTCCAAGGTGCTGAAATACTGTGCAAAGAGACTGAGGCACGTGTCGCCACGGACAATTCCTCGTGGGTTGCTGCCAGGTGGGCACAGTCGGAATGAGGTTGTGTCCGCTGAAACACATACCTGCAACATGCAAAGCACCGAAAAACAGAGACTAACCAGGTAGCACATACCGGAAACTCCAGAAAGCACGAAGACATGAACATAGAATAGAAGACAGGATGGCGCCAAGAGCATTCGTAACTGCTGCAGAATAGGGAGTGATAAGGCCAAGAGAGGAGAGAAAAGCAGTACAAATTGGAACCTAAAGGGGAAGGGACAGGGGGGGAATGCTAAAAAAGAATCAAGGGAACGTGTACGTTGAGCACAGGCCATGGAGAAGGGCAAGACAGTGTTAGGACTAGAAGCCTGGAAGGGGGAAGGTGAAGGGGGGGAAAGGGAGGGCAGCAGGTGTTTCAGGAAAAGACAGGGAGTAAGTAGAACCATTGGAGGGAACAAGAGGGAACTAGCAAGTTGGGGGAATGCAAAGAGGAAATTATGGGAGGAGAAAGGTTGGAGGGGGTTGAGAAGATAGTGGGGAAGGGGTAAGGAGTACGACGCACAATCAAGAAAGATAGAAAGAGATGTATGTGAACAGTGAGACAAAGGGACGCACACACACACACATACACACA
>SZWC01014989.1:0-27247 GCA_023375785.1 Penium margaritaceum
GGACAGCCACCTCGCCCATCCGCTTGCGGTCGGGTTTGACCCAGATCGCTCTTTTTTCCTAAAAACATATTCAACAGCTCCCATCTCAAAGACGGGTCTCGCTGTACTAAACTACAATGTTTAACACCCTTTTACTTTTTATCAACATGAAAAATATAAGTTCTATCCATGTTTGAAAAAAAATAGAATACAAAATGGGGAAATACATAGTTTTGTAACATGGTACAAAATAAAAGGATGTACGTATTCCCATTCACTTACCTCATGTAACTTCCAAAAACACTGTCTTCAAGGCCATGTCATGTCAATTGTATACCACAGATAGTTATTTATCTAGATACAATAAAACAATTCCATTTTGTTGGATTTGATTCTTTTAAGATTAAATCTTAAGCTTAAATCATGAACTTACCTTACATTCATAACGGCATGAAACAGCACTTGTATTTGAGTTTTCATTGATTTCCTCCTCAATAACCACCAAAGTTGATGCCTGAAGCATTGCTTTAGACAAAGAAAAAGGCTATATCAGGTAGACATACATTGAGCCGTGGTTTTTGTGCAAAATTTGTTCTTTTTACAATGTATATTCATGATACTTGCACTGAGTATTTACGGACTATGAAAGATATTCTCTTTATGTTAAAGCGTAGAACAAGTTTTCCTCTCCCTAGCGGCTTGCCGGCGCCTCCTAGTGCCGCACTTGGGCATGCAAATGGGAAAATCTTCAACATTTGATGAGTAGCCTCTATGGTTCAGCAAACTGCTGACTCGGGACCTAGATGCCTGAATCGCTGTGTTCAAAGTGACAAGCCTATAACGAAGCCCTTCGGTGTGAGTGTCCAGTCAAACTACACTAAGATGCACCCACTGTATCCTGTCGGTCACGTCTTGATCTCCCGACAGTTCTTAGGCACTTGTAATGTCACAATCGACTTGGTGATGGTCAAGCCGAGTCCGGAGGCGTGTGTTTTTGCCACTCGGACCTCTCCCTTGACAGCGCTTGATCTAGGCATGTTGAAGGAGGCACTCTCAGCTCAAGATGCAAAGTTGTGGTATGCTACTTATGAGGATTAGTTAAGATTCATCTGTGAGCACGGTGTTTATGAGCTTGTCAACCTCCCGCCTTGACGAAAGGTTGTAGAGGCCAAGTGGGTCTTTTGGAAGAAGGTGAATCCTGGTGGGGCACATGGTCGCTACATGTCTTACTCGATGGCCAAGGAGTTCTCATAGAGAATGTGGATTTCACATACACCTTTCTACTCGTTGGCCGTTGGACCACAGCTCACGCTCTGTTTGGGGTTGTTGCTCAGCATGATTGGGAATTCCACCAGATCAATGTGAGCTATGTGTTCTGCCCTGGAAGTTTAGAGGAGGAGATCTACATTGTCCAGCCACCAGAATATGAGGTCCGTGACAAGAATTGGTGCTTGTACAAGGCCTTGTATGGCTTGAAGGATTCACCCTGGTAATGTAACCAGGAAATCACTGGTACACAGACATGTGTCGAGTACGTATACACTGATGTCAACCCATCCCCTTTCTCATACACATAGGTTAAAGCTTCACCATCATCCTGGTGTACGTGGATGGCATCCTGATTGCATCTCATTTGATGGAGGCTATGGAGGAGGCCAAGGCAGTCCTTAAGGCTGCGTACAGGATGAAGGGCCTTGTCCTGTTGTGATGTTTTGATGGATGGAGACCATATGTGATCGTTAGCGACAAAAACTCTTGCCACATCACACAAGTTATGCACGTGTTATGGGGGAGAAGTTTGGTGACCTCCTTGGCACAGTTCTCACAGCCTCCACCCCCATCACACGTGAGAGGCAGGATCCTCTGAAGGTAGATGATCCAACAAAGCTGGGGGAGACAATGAATATAACCCTGCACTTGTGCCTCATGTGCTCTCTGGTGTTCTTGTCCACTACCACACAACCTGGCATCTTCTTCAACGTCAGCATCCTTGCGTAGTTTTAGTAGTGTCCTTGGGCCAGAGCTGTTCTCAAACTGTGTGAATGGTTTTGTGCGTGGTCTCCAAACCTTACCGTAGACTTTGCTTTTAACGATAGTGTATAGTGGTAGTCGACGGCTACACAAACAATGATGGGGCCTGGATCCATGATGGACGCAGTCAGACAAGCTATGTGTTCTTGTTGCGTGGCACCATTGTGTAATGGTGCAGTGACAAGCATGGTTGTAATCCACGTAGCTTATCAGAGGCTAAGTATATTGTGCTTGGAGCTGGGGCTATAGAGGCGGTGTGGATGCAGTGTATGTGTAGAAAGTTATGTCAGTCCATGCCTTGCATTGTTTTGCGTTGTGAAAACCAGAGTGCTCTTGCCATTGCAAAGAAATCTAGTATGATTCATGCATGCACAAAGAACATTACTATTGAGCATCATTTTCTACGTGATCTTGTGGAGAAAAGATGATCTCCGTCATGTGGGTCAGCACAGATATGCAGCGGACAGACTTCTTGACCAAGGCATTGGCACGCAAAAACTTCATGGTCGCCATTTTTCCTGTCAGGATTCATCCCTTAACTAGGGCTGGCTGAGATTAGGGTGTGTGAGTATGGATTGTTGAGAATTTCGTGGCGTACCTATGTCAGATGTATACGTGTATGGACATCCGTACTATCAGGTCCTGGGATAGTGTTGTGACGTGAGTCATCCCAATCTGTCTATATAGCTTACTGTGACCACTCAGCTGTGTCCATGCTCATGAAAATCCCTCATGCAGACCCATCAGGCGTTGAAGAAACAACGGGTGGTGACTCCACCCACCAGCAGCTGCCAGAAAGCTATCACAACATCCCAGATGCTTCTTGGGGTGCTCTGCACTTTTTTTCAGTCACTTGAGTTTTCTTGGTGGGACTGGCTCTTGAGCACGATTTCCATGTTTTACATTGCGTGTCCATTGATCAATGCAAGACCTGTACATGTTATCAGTCATAGCATCTAGCTTAATATTTCACATCTCTAGTTTCCAATGGTTTAGCATCTGGATGAGTGTGCACAGAGTTATGGCCAAGACAATGGATTTGAGCTGGTTTTAGGACAAACTGAAACTGTCACATGCGTCACCTACCGTGCGCTACGACTGGCATTTCTGCTATGTGATTGTTTGTTGTCATCTTTATCTATATTGCTAAGCTATTGGAGCTTATGAGAGTTCCCGTGTCTCCCTAGCCTGACCCTTGTTGTTTCTTACACCTAGTTGCTTGCTAGTGTGCGAGCTGGCTGGACATTGTCGTCATGTGAGAAGTAGCACGGCAAGGAAGCTTCATAGAAGTTTCTCCATCTCAACCTCATGCGAGTCTTCAGTGCATCTCCACCGTTTAGAAATTTGCAGACCTCACAACGACAAAGATGAAAGGAGGAGCGCACCCAGCGATGATCAGCAATAACCAGAAAAAAAACTCCGGCGATGGAGGATCAACAGCACAGGAACAACAACGCTCTTTGGTCAAACAAAGCAGCAACGCCATTTTTCACGGAAAATGGTACAACACTAGCAAACCCAAAGGCCAATCAGGTTATGGAATCCTCGGGCTCGGCGATCGCTTCGCCCCCCACTATTCCCGTTTGAGACAAAAATGGCACGATAGGAGGCACCAGCCGACAAGCTTGTATTAACGCAGACTTGTACAAGAAGTTATCAGCATTTGAGAACCTCAACACCCATCTATTACAACACCTCAATAAGGTGATGAAGGAGCTATGTAATTCCAGTGAGTACGAAGGAGTGCTCGCTGAGAGAAATATATCTTAAATGCACCCCAGATTTGACCGGCACTCCCTCAGCCATTCTGTCATGCAAACTCCAAAGGACCGACAGTCAGGATGTGGCTAACGAGCTTAGAGGTGTACTTCACCACTACTAGGGTCAACAAAAAAGGGAGAACATTGACCTCGCAGCCTCCCTTTTGCACGGCACGGATTTAAGTTGGGTGTTCGATCTAAATACTATCCAACAATTACAAGAGACAGGCAAAGCTAGATCAACGCCTCACGCGACCGCTCTCACATCATTGACAGTAGGTGTTCCACCTCTCAAACAGATAAATCGACGTGACACGAACCACTTATAACACCAGAGCTCTTGAACAGCTTCTCACATGCTATATGTGCCCGCTTTGGAAATATGAACAAGAATTCTGATGCATGATACAGGCTTGATCGCATGCGTCAGCAGTCATGCGTAATAGAGTACACGTGGCGATCTCACAAAATCATCACCGACAGCAACCTCATCCGTGATGAACTCTGTTTCAACTACAAAAATGGCCGTAAGCAAGGTATTTGGCGAGCAATCACCATTTTTGGCATCCAAGGCAACCTTTTGCGAGTGATCGCAACGACTGATTACATCGACAGCACTGACTACAATGCTCAGTCGTAGGAATCCAACAGCTGGCCACTCCAGACCACAATTCTTATCGTGGTGAAGGAAAGTCACATTCGGTGAAAACATTGTGTCTGATGGAGATTGAAATCGTTGATCAATGGAATCAACGGCTCTACTAGACTTGGAGGATGATGGGACATATATCACATGGTTGTCAAAACAGAAACAACAAGCCAAAAAGGTGGGAAATCCATGAAGAAAAAGGAATCGGGAAATGCCAAAAGTGTAGGGGTAGACGGCAAGATTATTATTCATTTATTAAATTTGTTATTCTCCGGTTGGAGAATCTACGCTGACCAATCACCCATCTGAGCGGCTCAGGTCACCATAGACGGGGGTTCCTGATATTGCAAAGTTTGACGGCGGGTACAAGGAAAACCAATCGCCAATACTACTACGACTACAACCGAGGACTTGTTAATGTCACAGAATGCTACCAGCGCTAGTGGAAAAAGGAACCTCTCATAAATTTGTGAGAGATAACATGGTTTGGGAGCTCTGTTTGTAGATAAAATAGTGGGTGTTTCAAGGAGAAACTGTGGATGAATAATTGTACATCCGCAGAATTCACGAACCTCTCCAGCTGTAAATCCGAGATCTGCGTGATGTAATCGTCCGGAGGGCTTGCCCAATGAGCGACCACAAAATCATCTTTGACCAAGATTTCTTCTAGTGGCACCATTTACAGGTGGACTGGAGCTGCAGTTCAGTCTACACTATCATTAATGGCAAGAAACACCACTTGCCTCTCATCAAGCGACCCACAACACAACGGTAGTTACGCAAAGTAGCAGAGGAGGAAGAAACAGAGGAACTTGCAGCAGTGGGCAAAATGCCAACCGATATCTCTCAACGTGGCAAAGAGATATGTGCGACATAGAGCTCAAGCGTGGCTAGTCCACATGGAGACCTTGACACCTGAGAAGTTCCCAACTGTCCCAAAGGAGTTTGCACCAATCATCGAGGAGTTCAAAGGAGTTTTTTGACAACAAATGTCCCTAAGAGTTATTTCTGCAATGAGATCTCGACCACTAGATAGACCCAAAACTAGGCAGCAGACCAACGGTAAAAAGTACCTATCAGATGAGCGACCACAAGTTGACCAGAATGAAGAAACTGCTGCACGAGATGCTTGGTGAGGAGTTCATCAAACCCTCCATGTCACTTTATGGGACAAATGTACTTTTCGTGAAAAAGAAAACCGGAGAGATACGGATGTGCGTTCACTAAAGAGTATTGAATGACATCACCAGGAAGAACCGCTATCCTCTTCCACATGGGAACAAATGTTTTGACCATTTCTATGGATCCCGTACATTTAGAAGAATTGACTTAGGCAACGGCTATCATCAGATCCACTTATCTGACAAGGACGCTGAGACAACAGTTTTCCGCACCAGATACGGGCACTTTGACTTCATGGCCATGCCGTTAGGACTCACAAATTCTCCTACAGTATTCATGGTAACAATTGACAACATTTTGTGCTCGTACCTCGATGACTTCGTTGTCTTATACCTGGAAGACATTATGGTATAAAACCACACTCTAGAGGAGCAATATGGACATCTCCGAGAAGTCCTTGAGATTTTAAGAGTGATACATTTAGGAAACTCTCTAAAAGAAAATCCGGTCACCATTCAATTGAGTTTGTGGGCCACATTGTCGGCGGCAGACGGATCACCATGGATCCAAAAAAGGTGGAGGCAGTCGTGATTGGTAGACGCCTGCCAATGTTCTACATGTCTACATATTTTTAAGCTTTTGCAACTACCTTCAATATGAAGAATTCTATGCCCAAATGTTAGCACCTCTCTGATCTCACTTGTAAGACCACCGAGTGGAATTTGGGGGATAGTGAAGAAGAAGAGTTCAAATACATGAGAAACGCACTGACCTTGGCGCAAGCCGCACGATTGGAACATCCAATGGTGAACTATATCATGGCCATCAACTTGTCTCATCAAGCAACCAGAGATGTTCTCCTCCAAGATAACAGTGGTAGAGAACAATCAATCACATACATGTTGCGGAAGATGCGTGGAATGGAACTCATGTACACGGTGTACGAGAAAGAAATGCCTGCTGTCGTGCACATGTTCAAAACATGGCAATGCTACTTGGAGTGCTCGTGATGCATCGTCCACACTGACCATCACGCAATAAGATATCCCAAGATGCAGCCAAATCTGAGCCGTTGAAAAACTTGATGGGTGGAGTTCCTCGAGTCTAACCTTCATCTGAAAGATTGCATTTTAGGAGTCCCCTTCACTTTTTTTCTGCTGTTTGATTTCATTTTCATCTGGTGAGTAACAATTCATTACAATGGTATCTATGTGGCAGTTTTTCATGAGAAATCTCTTCAAAATCTGTGATTAATCCTCTGGTCCATTTGAATTCAGGTGAAGACGCCAAGTTCCAAGGGGACGAGCCATGCACGAGCTCTTTTGAGCAGTTTCCTCTCAGCCACATCGAGTGATATCAGTATCGTGTGTCGCCGTGTTTTGGTCATTGTGACTTCCTTTGCCGCATCCTCCTATGTTGATTCCTGTAACCGCTTTTGCCTAATGGGTTGCTTGATCAGATTTGGGTGTTTCTTTCATATGTTTGAAGAGAGAAATACCTTGTTTTTGTGGATTGCATTAACACAGAATGTGCTGGTGTAGGAAATCTTGGCAGAGGATGATTTTGTGGTTGCTCATTGGACAAGATCAACAGGCTGATACATTCTCCAGCTCCATGATTTCAAGTTAAAGAGATTAACAAAGTTGATGAATCTAGAATCATCCGTCAACTGGTTTCCCTTCAAGCATCCCTGGTTCGCTCTTCGAACCCATCTTCTGTACCATCTCATTGCTGATAAGACAGTTAGAGCCCCTCCAATACATTTCCATTGGAAAGCTTTTGCACCCCCTTGGTTGCACCGTAGTTGTATCATATGTTGGTCGTCCTCATACCCCTTGTCAACAATTGCGATATCAAGAATCTTGCTTCCGACAATGTGAGCAGTTCCCACGGGAAAGCGGTTCTTGTACGTTTTCTATTTGGAATGGAAAGGGAATTTGTCATATACTAACTTCCTCTTCCATTTCCCGAATACTCTGATTTTCAAGTTGACTTCACCCCATTTTTGGCAAACTGGTGCTACTTCCGACACTCACTAGATATATAATCCAACCCCCGACATATTCATTGTTTTGGCAGACTGACGGTGATGATCTCCACCAGATTGGGGGTTTCTGTTTACTTTGAATTCCCCCTACCATGGAAGAAACTGTGGCTTTTGTGTCACCAACCATTGAGTCTCCACATCCGAGTTTTGTAGTCACCAGTGTCAAATTGGTCAGCCACTCTGATCATTTGCCAGAAGGTCATCATGGATGCCAAACATTGTAATCTCTCACCATACATCATACTAAATACTATTTGGTGTAGTAAAAAAAGAGCTCATCAGGGGCAATGTCACTTTCCATGATAACTTTGTAGACACGAAGTGTACAATGTGTTAAAAAGAAATGCCCCTGCCATGGATGCCGTTTGCCGTTTTCCTTCTTAAACCACTAGAGAGTGGTCAGATGTCTGATCTGATTGGTTTGGACTCCTTGGATTTTTCCATGCGGTTTTGAGCTTTCAGTTGCTCGTTTTGGCTGAGAATTCAGAAGGTTAGCCCAATCCGAAGTTCGGGTGGTCAGCGGGTGGAATATGGGTCTCCGTCATGGGTGACGGGATACTCCACCGCCGGTGGTCCATGTTCAGCTCCGACTGGCTCTATAGACCTCAAGGCCCTAGAGGAAGTGACCAGGGAGGTGCCCTGGACCAGGAGAAGCCGCACTTTTACTTTTCAATCAAGAAAGACGCTCCGAGAGCCATCGACGGCTCATGTCGGGGACGGCTCGCGTCGGCGGCAGCAGAAGGCGGCTCCATCAAGGGTTGCTTTGATGGGCGTAGCAGTGGCTATACTGCTCCGTTTTGGGCATGCTTGGATGCGTTGGAAATCTCAAATCACAGGCTATAAGAATCTGATGTAATCTCACTGAAATAACCATTAACGATCCTCAGCATTTCTCAGTTTCCGCAATTTGCATTATGCCAGAATTATGTTCCCTTGGTGTTGTGGTGACCCAAAGCATACACCCCTTTGCAAGTCTCTTTGCACTAAGCAGCCGTAAACACTTAGGTGGGTCAGAGCACGCCAGGACACATTCTGGAAAAAGGGTTATGGGACCACAGCCCTAACCTGCCTACCAAGACGTTCACGACTTCCGCAATGCACAGGGGTGTCGCTCCGGACGACGTCACCGTCGCACTTTGAGACTGTCTATCGCAGAAGTTCAACATGGCGCAGAAGCCGGAGTCCTCGCCCATCCAAAAGTACATGAGCAGCCCTGGATTTGAAGGGCATGGAGGTTCAAGGTGCAAGCGCGAAAGACAAGGAGAAGACGGCCTTTGCTAAGAAGAACACGGAGGCACTGATGCTCCTACTGTCAGCGCTGCACGAATCTCAATGGGGCTATATTCATGGTTGCGCTTTGACGGCAGACGAGTGGAAGAAGCTCTGCTCCATCCACCAATCAACATGTCTAGCCAACACGATCTTAGCAATGATACGACTCTTGAAGGTGAGAATTGAGGAGGGTGAGGACGTCATTCTTGCCATGCAGCAGATTGAGTCTCTTGCCTCACAATGCAATGATGTGGGGTAGAAGATTGACATGAAGATGCAAGTAATGGCGCTTCTCATGGCTGTACTTGACAATTGGAGCCCTCTCATCACCGTATTGGGAGGTTGGGAGGAGGATAAACTCACCTACGATGCAGTCGCCGAGTACATCCGCAACGATGTACACCGTCGCAGCGGTGGTAAGACCTTGTCATCCTCAAAAGCCCTGGTCACCAAAACGCAAAGTGGCAATAGCAGCGACAAGCGAGGCGGCGGTAAGGGCGGCGGCAAGAAGGGCGCCTAGAGGGGTGCGTGCCATAATTGTGGCAAGGAGGGACATTGGGCCAAGGAGTGTCCACAGGAGGGACAGGCCGGCAGCAAAGGCGCCCAAGGCAAGAAGGCGCTCCTAAACGGCACGAAGAACCATGACCTGAAGGGTGCCAACCGGCGGTGCCTTGACTCAGGTGCGGAGGAGCATATCCAAGTCGAGAAGGTGGGGTTCATCAACTACACTAAGTCTGCCAAGTCCATGGTGGTCACCAACGACAAGGTCGAACCTGCGGACGGCCAAGGTGACGTGGACGTGGAGGTGGTGGTCGGTGGTAGAAAGGTGGAGTGTGTTATCCAAAACGTGCAACATGTCCCCGGCCTGGCTGATATTTTGAGTGTAAGCCGCTTGACAGACAAGGGGTATGAAGACAAGTGTTCTTCTGCAGGAAAGGTGCAGTCGTGCGGATGGACGGCGATGGCGAGGTTGTGCTCGAAGCGAAGCGCGAGGGAGGCCTCTACATCATTGAGACCAAGGTCATCCTCTTGGCAGCAGATGCAGCAGACCGGGGAGCACGCGTCGTAAACCTCGCAAAAGGCGGGGGAGCAGACCTGCAGCTGTGGTATCGGCGGTTGGGGTACTCGTTGCTCGCAGTAGTGTGTGAGATGGCAAAGCGCGACATGGTTCGGGGCCTCAACATCACCGGTGCAACAGACATAGTAGCAGATTTTGCAAAGCACACGTGCGAGCCTTGCATCGTGGGCAAGGCGAAGCGCAAGACATTTGAAGACGGACAACGGCAGACTGATAACCTGCTTGAGGTCGTGCACAATGATGTGTGCGGATCGATGAAGACGCCGTCCATTGGGGGCATGAGATGTTTTGTCACTTTCATTGACGATTGCAGCAAAAAAACTACGTCTACTTCATGAAGCAGAAGAGCGATGTGCTGGACCGGCTGAAGAAGCATGTTGCTGTGGTGGAGAGGCAGACTGGCCGGAAGGTCAGAGCACTATGCAGTGACAATGGCGGCGAGTATGTGAGCTGTGGAGGGTGGCTGAAGGAGCAGGGGATTGAGTAGTAGCCAACCACTCCGTACATGCCTCAATATAATGGCGTGGCAGAGCGCATGAACCAGATGCTCCTCACAATGGTGCGGACGATGCTCGTGGACGGTAAAATGCCACGGAGTCTGTGGGCCGAGGCTGTGAGCATGGCGTGCTACATCACCAACCTCACCCCAACGGCAGTGCTGAAGGGGAAAGGCAGCTAGAAGATGCCGCATGAGGCTTGGAGCGGGTGCAAACCAAGCGTGGCGCACCTGAAGGCGTTCGGGTGCAAGGCGCACACGTTGGTGCAAGCTGCGCAAAGAAAAGACTCCAAACTGAACCCGCGTGCAAAGGCGTACGCATTCTTTGGGTACAAGAGTGCGCTCAAGGCGTACTGCCTCTTTGATCCATGGACGCAGGACGTCATCATCAGCTGCGATGTCACGTTTGATGAGCAGCAAAGCTCTTGGAGCAGCAGCAACAATATCGACGCAGCGCACTCACCAAAGCAAGAGAAGTGGTTCCAACTCCTTGAGCGTGAGGAGGAGCCGGCGGCTGCAGAGGTCGATGAAGGGTCTTCGGAGAACGATGATGCTGGAGCACAGCAGGGCAATGCAGCAGGTGTAGGTGCCGCTGGAGCGCAGGATGCAGCAGAAGACATGAGGGAGCCCGCAGCCGAGGACAACATTGCAGCAGGGCAGCATCAGGACCAGCAGCAAGCGTCACCAAGGTTGTCGCGTCGCAGCCGAAGGCAGCGGAATGCGGCAAAGCGGTATGATGCAAGCACCGGCCGCTGGGTCGGCATGGCACGGTGCATGATGGCAGGCGCAAAAGAGCCAAAAACAGTGCAAGAGGCGCTTGCATGGCCTGACGGGCAGCCGTGGGGCAAAGCAATATAATATGAACTTGCGTCCCTTGCTGAGAACGACACTTGGGAGCTGGTGGATTGACCTGAGGGGGCAAAGGTGATCAGCTCTAAGTGGGTGTTCAAGGTGAAGCTCACCAGCAATGTGGAGAAAGTATAAGGTGCGGCTAGTGGCGAAGGGGTACGCACAGAGGAAAAGCGGACACTACGATGAGACGTTTGCGTCCATCGCCAAGATCACAAGCATCTGGACGATCCTTGCGGTGGCAGCTGCAAAGGATATGGAGATCCATCAAATGGATGTCAAGACGGCATTCCTGAACAATGTTTTTGACAAGGAGATCTACCTTGAGGTATCGGAGGGGGTGGATGCGCAGGAGGGCAAGGTGTGCAAGCTGTGGAAAGCCTTGTAAGGGCTTAAACAGGCGTCCAGGTGCTAGTACCAGCAGATGGACGGCTACATGGCGGAGCTTGGCTTAAAGCGCTGTGAGTCAAACCATAGCATGTACGTGCAAGGCAACAAGGGACTCCATCAGATTGTCACACTCCACGTGGATGATCTGATCCTGTGCTCATCAGATCTGGCGGCTTTGCAGTAGCTCAAGGAGCAACTAAGCATCAGATTTAAGATGACGGACATGGGGAAGCTAAAGTACTACCTCCGGATGAACATCAAGCAGAACCGGAGGGCGCGCACGCTTGAGCTCGGGCAGACCAAGTACGTGGCCGAGGTCCTGAAGCCGTATAGCATGGAGGACTGCAAACCAATGGGCAGTCCGGTCTCTACAAGCTGTGAGCTGAGTGCGGCGATGGCGCCGCAAAGTAAAGAGGAGAAGGATGACATGGTTGAGGTGTCCTACCAATCTGTGGTGGGCAGCCTAATGAATGCCATGGTTGCGACTCAGCCGGACTTGGCCTATGCGGTGGGTCAGGTGAGCAGGTACGTGGCCAACCTAGGGCCACTTCACTGGATGGCCGTGAAGCGCATCCTCCAATACTTGTAGGCAACGCGGTACACACACCTGAAGTACGATGGACAGGGGAGGTCAGACCCCTTGCGGCTGGTCTGCTACACTGACGCACACTACGCCGGCGATGTGGACAAGAGGAAGTCCACTTCTGGCTATGTGTTCTTCCTTGTAGGTGCAGCGGTCTCGTGGTGCAATAGGAAGCAGGACTACGTCACCATCTCCACAGTGGAGGCGGAGTACATCGCTTTGGCCGAGGCGGTCAAGGAAGTGGTGTGGCTCCGCAGATTGCTGGGGGAGCTGGGCGAGCCGCAACAAGAGCCTATGGCGGTCTAGGAGGACAACACTGGCTCCATCTTGCTGTCCAACAACCCGACGCAGCACAAGAGGATGAAGCACATCAACGTACACTACCACTACACGCGCGACATGGTGGAGAAGGGACAGGTTGTGCTACAGCATTGCAGCACGAAGCACATGCTTGCAGATTGCTTGACCAAGGCAAAGCCCCAGGATCGGCACGTCATCAGCCTTGCAGGGCTTGGATTGACAAGCTGTGAAGGGCTTGAAGGCGCAGGAGTGGACGAATGAGAGTAAGTATGAGGCATCCAGCATGGAAGGTGCACAGGGGAGATTGTTGAAAAGAAAAAGTGCCCCTGCCATGGATGCCGTCTGCCGTTTTCCTGGTTCGACCACTAGAGAGTGGTTAGATTTCTTATCTGATTGCAGATTTGGACTCCTTGGATTTTTCCATGCGGTTTCAAGGTTTCAGTTACTCGTTTTGGTTGAGAATTCAGAAAGTTAGCCCCATCCGAAGTTCGGGTGGTCGGCGGGTGGAATATGGGTCTCTGTCATGGGTGACGGGATACTCCACCGCCTGTGGTCCATGTTCAGCTCCGAATGGCTCCATAGACCCCAAGGCCCTAGAGGAAGTGACCAGGGAGGTCCCCTGGACCAGGGTGAGCCGCACTTTGAATTGTCAATCAAGAAAGGCGCTCTGAGAGCCGTCAACTGCTCATGTCGGAGACGGCTCGCGTCTGCGGCAGCGGAAGGTGGCTCCACCAAGGGTTGCTTTGTTGGGCGTAGCAAGGGCAATACTGCTCTGTTTCTGGCGTGCTTGGATGCGTTGGAATGCTCAGATCACAGACTATAATAATATTATGTGATCTCACAAAAATAACCAACCATTAACGGTCCTCAGCCTTTCTCATTTTCCACAACTTGCATTCTGCCAGAATTCTGCTCCCTTGGTGTTGTGGCGACCCAAAGCACACACCCCTTGGACGTTTCTTTGCACTAAGCAGCCGTGCACACTTAGGTGGGTCAGAGAACTCCAGGACACATTCCTGACAAAATGGATCTTGCTGCACTGCTGATGCAGGTGTAGGTTGTACCATGCAATTGACTTCTTCTACGGTTTTCAAAAGATGCAAGAACCATGCGCACAAAATTTTTCTAGTCCTCTGGTGTAGTTAGCGTGTGTTTTCATATTGGATTGATGTTCTCAAGAGGTAGAAACCCTATGATCCACAATATGAGCACAGTTGCATGAGCCGTTGATATGGCTGTACCAGTCTCTTGCTACCATTGGATATCCTTGATTTTGGATCACAAACTCAATGCTGTGTCACGCAAAATCGAACCCTGAGGTAAATCTTTTTCTTTTCATAGTTGACCCCTGCAACAGTGTAGTATGAAAAAATCGTCATTCACATCTGCACCGTCAGTCCCTTTGGATTTCTAGGAGTAGACAATTTGGTTAGTGCAGGGCGGATTTTGAATTCACTTGTGAGTTGGGTGTCTCTCTCCGCGAGCACTGTTTCATGCGCACGTGAGTCTTGTAGCTGGTGAACATGTAGAAGCTTTGGAATAATAATCTTTGCAAAATTGGGACACCAGAGTAATTTGTAACTAGTAGTACTTTGATGAAACGTGTCAGGACTTTCATGCACAGGCATAGAAGTTTGGAAACAAGAACGGGGTTTACTTGGGGTCCTGGAGGCTTGAGTAGAGAGGCGCATGTGGTGCAAAATCATGAGTGGGTGCTTCAAGAAATCTTTTTGAGAAGTCAGGGGGTTTCAAGAATACTGATGCATGTCTTTGTAAAACTCTAGTGACATTGAGGAGTTGAGAAACATTATCAAAACAGTGACACGGTTTTGATACTTATTTTGACCTTCATTGAAGGCATGTAAACCTATCACAATCTTCTGGAGTTAAAGAAGAAAGAAAAAAAGGTCGGGCCAGCTGGCCAAAATGCCCACTTCCAATGGACATAATAATCCAGAAGGCGTCGCGTAATGGGCCATGAATGTAATGAAATAAATGTCCATTGTAGCATTTAGGGACTCATGTACATCTAGGATGTACCATCATCAGCCTCAATTCATGATGATGCCACAGCCTAACACACTTTCTAGTGGTTTCCCTGGCTAATCTCCACTATGGTTGCCGTTCTAAGACAATGTTCTCCATGCTCAACCATACCATCAGTCATCCCCAGGCCCGGTAATGTAGCAGCCGACACCACCATTTTGTTATGGTCCTGGAAAATCGCTCCAATGGTTGGCTTACATGCCACCAAGAGGCAGAACTCTCCAATCTTGCCAGTGTAATCCACATGGGATGAGCTTTGCAGGCCATTTCCTAGTGTGTGGCCTCTGATTTGGCTCCGGCCTTTTGCATCTTCTCACCCTCCAAAGGAGATGGAAATCCCTGATTCAGTAGTGCCCATCACTCGAGCTATTCAGTACGTACACCAAGGTCGAGTGTCTGAAGCATACGATGCAACATCTTTTCAACCATGTCGTCTTTTGGCACTCTGATTTGTTTATTCAGCTATTGACCTCATTGCCTTTTTCTTAAAATTTTCCTCTGTCGGGGACTCTACAGCTGGACAAGACCCTCTATTGCATTCTATAGCCATTCTTTTCATTCTTTTCTCCTCTGGTGTCAGGACAAGAATGGACGAGTCATCCTCTACTCCTTGCTCTTGCCAGTCTCATGCCTAATGACTTCTTCAACAGGCAGCGCGTCACGTCCATTTTGTCACTTGCATTTCCATCTCTCCGAGGGCTTCTCTTGCTATGCTGGTTGAGGGAGGGTGTGTGTATCTTTCCACGATGATATCAAATATGAAAGTGGGCACCAGGGTTGGAGCAGGAACACCAGATGCATCTGTAGCACCTGATACATCGGTTGGAGAAAGAGGACCAGGTGCATCACCAGGACTTCTACCTTCAGCTGGGTTGGGCTTACTGGAGACCATCTCAAAACCAGTTACAGCACATGAAACAACACTTGTAGCTGCGACTAATCATCCTTAGTTAATGACATGGACTATTACAGTGTACCCTGATGTTGGATCGCACACGATGTGTATTGCATCTGTAGCACCTACAACATCACTTGCATCAGTAATCACGAAGGTTGGAGTAGGACCTCTTGGTGCATCTACAATACTTGTTGCACCAATTTGAGTAGGAGCACCAGGTTCATCTGTAGAAATAGGTGCACCAGATGCATCGTTGGTGTCAACACCACTAGCAGCACTAGATTCATGGGCAGTGTTTTCAATTTGAACAGCATCAACTTCACCAGGTTGATCCACTGTACAAGTTGCGTCCACTGCACCAATAGTGTTGATAACATCAGCAGCATCAGAAGCATTGATAGTGTCTGCCCCTTTAACATAAGCTCCACTAGCTAGACCACATTTACTCACAACACCAGCTGCACCTGGTTTAGCTGGTGCTGATTTCAACAATATGAGCAACATTAGGTGTATTCGCTGCGTCTGCCCCTTCAGTAGCATCAACTCTACTGGCTACATTAGCTACATTGGTTGCATCAGCAACATTAATTGGTGATATCATCACAATCATTAAGTGCAACGGTAGCTTTTGCACCTTCAGCAGCATCAGCTGTACCAACACCATCAGTTGCGCCGAAGACATGAGATGCATTGACTGCATCAGGCGCACCCTTTCTTTTGATACCACCAAAAGCATCATCTAGATTGATAGTATCTACACCATCTATACCATTTTCAACATCAACTAGAGTGGTAGAATAAACACAATCTACAACACCAGCTTTTTTGTGCATTTTACTCATCCTTTCCTTCATCCTCTCCTATTGTACGCGTGTTTGTCACTAGTGTGCTATTACAGAAGCATTTGTGCATGTGTCACCACCGTTTGTGCCATGTGAGTAGAGACACTATGGTGAAGCTCATCAGGATGTAGTCTGCCCTCATTCCTGATGTGGCTTCCATTAAGAAGCCTTCATAGACCGGTTGCTTCTTCTCCGCTCAGGGCGAGATGCTTCGGAAAACCTATCCTGAGTTCGTATTGGGCCCAACACTCATTTGAGTTGGTCCACTCGGACTTCCTGGGTCCCCTCGTTGTCGCTTACTTTTCAAGATGTGGTTGGTACATCCTGGCCTTGACAGGAGCCTTCATCTGGATGGGTTGGGTCTACAACCTTTGCCAAAAGAGCGGCGCAACCCTAGCGGTTTGCCTGTGGTTGGTCATGGTTGAGGAGAAGTCCCATCATACTCTTCACACATTCTAGTTGGTCTGGAGTGAAGAGCTTCTTCGTGAGATGGAGCCGTTCTTTGTAGAGCACATTATCTGTCACCAGCTCATTGCCCTAGCTACATCCCAGCAAAATATGATGTTAGGGAATTAGAGCTGCAGAGGACGGACCACATCCTCCATAGAGGATGGGGGTTGTGCCATGTGGTTTAAGTGCAGTCTCCCGGAGTCCTTTGCGTTGGAGGACTTTTCCTTCATGACATGGATGTGCAACAGTCTCCCACACAATCCTTTCCCGTACCATGTCATATGGTACAAGCTCTAGTTCAGTCATCATGCCGATATTTGGATTGTGCATGTCTGAGGCTCCCTATCTTGTGTCCAGTAAATTGATGACCCGAAAAGCACTCTAACGTCTCACCATGGGGTCTCACAGTTTCTTCTTAAGGTGATACTCTGCGGTCCAAAGCCTGACGCTTCTGAGATTATCCTTGTACCCGAATCCTCAAGTCCCAAGATTCCCTCTTATTTGAGGCTCCCACTTATGGAGACCTCTCTCGTCTCTTCTCTCTTGTTGACGACCATGCCCCTAGCTGTGGATTCTCAGTGGATGTCGGAGTCTAGGCCTGTTGATGGATCCATCCGGATTTCCTCACCAGTCGTTTAGTCACCGGCCAATGAGGACTCCGCCATTATGGGCAGTTGGACATGTGTCTCCTCGGTCCCAGCAGTCACACCTCTGCCTATTCCTGAAGCAGTTCTTTTGTCTGTGCCTCCGTCTTCACTTGCAACCTTCCCTGTGCCTGTGACTGCGTGTGAGCCCGGAGCTTCCCTTGCATCTATGCCTGAGACCTCTCCTACGTAGCATCCCGTGCATCTATGCTTGTGCATGCGGCAGCTGCGCTACCCCCTACTCCTAATTCACCCCCTACCTACAAGCGCACAACAATTACGTCTACATGTGTGTCTCCCTCTAAGTCCCCGTCTGGCTCCCGTCTCACTTTCCAGCCACAGGAGAGGACCTCGTTAACCCGCAATGCATTAGGCCACCTCTGACTGCTGGCCTTAAGGACAAAGTGACCGGTTATCTCAACGGCCAGATGCCCTGTCTCCAATATTGTGCGTAGTGATCATGGCACAATGGCCCTTGTCCTTGTCGTCTTGGCAACCTACACCAAGATATATCCAACATGCTTTGTCAGCCATGAGCTAGTCTCATGTGAGTTCTCTATCGCATGTGATGCCGTAGCCAACCACATTGTAGTCCGGCCCACACCAGACACGTGTCTTGGCCACTCAGAGGTCGCCCTTGACATTTTCTGATGCGGCCAGGTTGAAAGAGGTGTTTTTGGGCAATTGACACCACGATGTGACATGTGGTTTGTAAGGATGAGCTCCATGCCATCCCAGAGCATGGTGTATATGAGCCTGTTGACTTTCTAGTCTGGCAGAAAGTCGTACAAGCCACTTGGAACTTTTGCAGTAAGGTGAGGCCAGATGGATCACTCGATCACTATAATGCTTGCTTGTAGGTCAAGAGATTCTCACATGTTGAGGGTGCTGACTTCAACAACACCTTTCCACCTATTTGCAGCATGACCACAGCTCATGCTTTGTTTTGCATCGTAGCTCAGTAGGTTTGGGAGCTGCACCAGATGGAGATGAACAATATGTTATTCCATTACACTATGGATGAGGAGATCCTCATGGTCCAACGGTCCAAATCCGGAATTGTTGACGAGATCTAGCACTTGCAACAGGCCTTGAATGGTTGCAAGCACTCCCTGCGGTGCTGAAACAAAGACATCACAGGTACATTGATCCGCACATGCTGTGGGAGAGTGATGCCAACCCATCCCTCTTCTCCTGATAGACACAAGCACTTCACAACCATTCTGGTCTATGTTTACGATTCCCTGATTACACGTCCCACTATGGAGTCTGTGAAGGAAGCCAAGTACTTAAGTCTGCCAACATATTAGATATGGGTCCACAAAGAATATTCATTGGGATGGAGATCGTGTGTGACCGCCAGCAGCGAACACTCTTGTTTCCCCAAGCGCAGTATGCTTGGGTTGTGGTTGAGTAGTTTTCCAACCTCCTAGGTGTAGTTCCCACAGCCTCCACGCCAATCACATCGCATAAGGTGGATAATCCAACAACGGAGAGAGTGGACGTGACCCTCTATTTGTGCATCATGGGGTCTCTCATGTCCTTGACCACGACCACTTCATCCAACATTGCCTTTGTCCTTTACCTCCTTGCGTTGTCCTCATAGTGTCCACGGATGAGAGCCTTACATACAGTAAGCCAATGGTGTGCTACATGGTTTTAACATCATTCACGAGGCTCGGCTGTCATCACAAGTGGTCAATGCTTATTGATGACTACAGAGAGAACAAGTAAGGCTGGAATCCTAATCTGAGCATTTGAACATGCTATGTGTTCCAGGTAAACAATGCTTGTTGTTGTTTTGTCCGTGCACTGCCTCACTGAGTCCTACTGTGACCTCTCGGCTAGTGTACATGCTCATGCAGACGACTGACTGGATGGACGCAAATGCTAACGGGGCACTGTTCGGTGGCGTGGACGTGTTGCCGTGAAGCCAAACATGTGGTTCTCCTTCTCCTTGCACTTCCGACACTACACCCTTACACAACCAGCTCCATTGGCAGCAACTCTTAGTTGTCACGTCACCACCAGTCGTAGATAGCCCTTAGGAGCCGTGCAGTCGACACCCGAGTTCGGGCAGTCGTACCTCCACACATTTATTTGTCTTGCTCATTCTGACTGCATGACTACTTCCGCAGTGCGGTTCTTTTGGTATGGTCCAGGTTTTATGAAAAAAAGACAATGCCCGGGTTTGGGGTTGTCTGGTGTCCGGTATGGCTCACCCAAGAAATTCTCTCACATAGGATAATGCTAGAAGTTTTCTGGTTGGCTGATTTTCTAAGTAACAAGCCTCACAAAGGTGAGGCCAGAACTGGGAGGAGTCTCAATTGGTTGCTCATTCTTCATTCCTAATCAGTCATTGCTTCATTCCAGCCGCTTTCTGGCGCTCACTCTGGTGCGAGCACTTTTGAGTAACAAACCAGAGCTCTCAGACTTAGACTCTAGTGCAACAGACCAAGGGGGCAGACTAAGCAAAGAGCGTGGGTTCCCGCGCGCTGCATCAACAACGCCACTACCCCAATCTGCACACTAGCTAGTTCCTTTTTGGTATGAGAGCCATAGTACTGTAGACACAATAGCAGCAGCAACGGCGTACAGGTTCATGACTACACCGGCGGACCTCCCATACGCGCCAGTGCAAGGGGAAATGCTGCCGGATTTTTTCAGCACCAGTGACTTGCCTGGTGGCGGCGTAATTTTTTTCCCGCGGCAGATGGGCCAGGGGAAATGCTGCCGGATTTTTTCCGGCAGCTCTGACCCCCACGTTTGACGTAGGGAGGTGAGCGGCCAGCGCAGCGATGTCAGGCAACCTGCTGGCGACAACGCACGTGGCAACGTCAACCAGAGGTGTGAGTGACCCGTAGCAGTAGCAACAGCAGTTGTAGCATCACAGACGAAGCAGCAGCAACAACAATGTCAGGCACAGCGGTAACAGCAAGGAGCAGTAGTAGCAGCAGCAGCAGCAGACACCCAAGAGGGAGAGGAAGGAGGCATGCGCACCGTTTGTAACTGCTGCCCCATCCTCGCACCTTCCTGGAAGCCGCACAGACAAGGAGGAGATGCAGACGCAAATCGCTTCAGCTAACCACGTCCCTTACGCCCGACTACACCGGACCCAAACGGACGTCAGATGTTGCGCGCATAGGCTCGTTCAAAAGCTTAGGTCACAAGCTTTCCATAGCCACCATGCTCGGCTCGTTTGGTGGTCAGCGGCCTCAAGCATTAATCGTCCCGAGTTGCAGATCCAGATTTTTCAAACATTTTGAGCTAGTTCCTGTTGCGCTGTTGTGTCATGGCGCAGTGGCAAGCAGTGTTACATTACACATAGCTCGTTTGAGGTATAATTAGCTAGAGTAAGGGATAGGGTTGTTGAAGCTGTTGCTCAAGCGCTTGTGTAGTGGATTACATCAATCTACGCCTTCTATCTGTTGTAATTTGTGATGTTCCTGTAGACCTGTACAGTTTACTGTGACCACTAGGCCGTGTCCATACACGTACAGATCCCTGATGCGGACCCAGGTGGTACCGGTGCGTCATCTGGTGGCAGACTACCAGCTTGGAGCTGACCGAGGACCGTTCCAGAGCTTTGGACGCTTCCCGGGACTTCCTGCAGTTTTTCTGCAGCACGTAGGACTTTATCGGTGGACTGGCCCTGGGCCCGATTTGCATGTTTTGCATTGTGTGTCCACCGTTCGATGCCGGATGCATACATGTGACCAGTCGTAGTGTCCGGCTTGTGATTCTGCACATCTAGGTTCAGACGACGTAGCGTTCTGACATGTGTGCGCAGAGTTGCGGCCAAAACAGTGGTTTTGGGCTGGATGGCAAAGGGACGCGCGCATCGACAAATTTAGAGGTGGTCCTCACTGACGTGTGCGGGCCATTCGAGAGCTCCATCGGGGGCGCTCGCTACTTTGTGACCTTTGTTGACGATCACAGTTGCAAGCTCTACCTCTACATCATCAGGAGGATGAGTGATTTCCTGTCGTGCATGTAGGAGTTTGTGGCAGAAGTGGATCGGAAAACAGGGTTGAAGGTGAAGGCGTTCTGGAGTGACAACGACGGTGTGTACGAGTGCTGATCGGCATGGATGAAGAGCAAGGGGATCGCGTGGCAGAGAACTACCCCACACTCTCCCTAGCAGAACGGCATCACCGAGAGGGCAAACCGCACCATCCTTAACATGGTCCATGTTGAGTGATGCCGGCCTCGCACAGCAGTACTGGGGCAAGGCAGCACGGACAGCGGCGTACATCATGAACCTGACGCCGATGAAACCGCTAAAAGACGTGGATTCCAAGGTGTGGAAGACGCCATAAGAAGTGTGGAGTGGGAGGAAGCCAATTGTGGCACACCTTTGTACATTTGGCTGTGTTGCACATGCTGTTGTGCAGGCACACAAGGGGCGGGGCAAGTTGGACCCACGGACTCACCGGTGCATATTCGTTGGGTACGAGAGCGGGAGCAAGGCGTATTGGGTCTTCAACCCATGAAGGCAACAGATTTTGAAGAGTCACGACATCATTCTTGACGAGGACAGCCATTGGACGGACAAGAACGAGGGTATGTCCAAGTGCGGGGAGTGGCTGCCACTCCTCGAGGGAGAGACGCCGGAGGACGCAAAAGAGGGTGACATCCGAGGAGCTCCAATCGGCGAGAACCATCCAGTGGATGGGGGAGCAGCTGATTTGCATTCAGCGGAGTCAGACAATGAGTCTGAAGCGCCGGCAGAAGTGGAGCTGAACGAAGAGATGGGGAGTGAGCCCGCATCTCCACAGTCCCCTAGAGAAGGGGAGCAGGCCAGCGGTGCGAGTGGCGCCATGAGAGGGCAGCAGCAGCAGTGGCAGGAGCAGCAGCAGCCTCAACAACAACAGCCTCGAAGAAGTGGACGCGCAAGGAGGACGGAAAAACGGTACGATGCCACGGAGGGTATCTAGACCCGGCTTTCTCAAGCGTTCTTTGCACAGGAGGAGCTTGAGACCGTCAAGGATGCGTTGCAACAGAAGGATGGGGCTAAGTGGGAGGGAGCATTAAAATCTGAGCTCGCTCCCCATGAAGAGAACGGCACTTGGCAGTTGATTGACAGGCCGGAGGGCGAGGAAATCATTGGCTCCAAGTGGATCTTCAAGAAGAAGCTCACTAAGGAGGGGAAGGTGGAGCGGTACACGTCGTGGCTGGTTGCAAAGGGGTATGCCCAGAGGAAGGGTGAACACTACACAGAAACCTTTGCACCGGTGGTAAAGTTTCCCTCCATCCGCTCCATCCTCTCGGTGGCGGTGGCGCGCGACTATGACGTCCACCAAGTGGATGTGAAAACCGTGTTCCTCAATGGCGACCTGGAAAAGTAGGTCCTCATGGAGGTGCCGGATGGGGTGGACGCGCCGCCAAGGAAGGTGTGCTGGCTTCGCAAGGCGCTGTATGGGCTGAAGCGCCACTTATGTGGTACCTGAAAATAGACGGCTTCATGGCCGAGCTTGGCTTCAAGCGCTACGAAGTGGATCAGAGTGTATACGTGCAGAAGCAGCCGAGGTTGTACCATATCATGGTCTTTTACGTAGATGACCTCATCCTCATGTAATCGGACATGGAGGAGTTGGTGAACATGAAGCGGCAGCTGGGTGGTCGGTACAAAATGACTGACATGGGCAAGCTCGAGTACTACCTCGGTGTTGCCATCAAGAGGGGCCGCAAGGCACACACGCTCGAGATGGGGTAAGTTAAGTACGTGCAAGAGGTGCTCTGTCGCTACAACATGGAGGAGTGCAACCCCATCAGCACACCGATGACCACCATATGTAAGCTGAACTCGAGCATGGGGCCGAGCAATAACGAGGAGAAGGAGGAGATAGCAGGTCTGCCATACCAGTCCGCCGTGGGGAGCATCATGTACGCCATGATGGTGACGCGGCCCGATCTGGCCTTTGCGAAGGGCCAAATGAGCCGCTACGTTGCTGACCCCGGGTTGCTGCATTGGCAAGCGGTGAAATGGATGCTCTGCTATCTTCATGGTGACAAAACAGTCGCAACTCGTGTTTGGAGGGGGAACACGTGAAAACTCCCTCAAGTTGGTCGGCTACTACGATGCCGACTGGGCTGGTGATGTGGATGACAAAAAATCAACGTCAGGGTACGTGTTTGTGCTTGGTGGTGCAGCAGTTTCATGGGTACGCAGGAAGCAGGACTCTGTGGCGCCGTCCAGCACCCAAGCAAAGTACATCACGCTCGAAGAAGCCAAAAATGAGGCGGTGTGGCTACGACGGTTGCTAATGGAGATCGGCGTGCCACAATGGAAGCCGATGGTACTTAACGTTGACAACATGAGTGCCATAAGCCTCATACAGATCCCAGTGATGCATAGGAGGACCAAGCATATCGAGATCCGTCATCACTACACGTAGGACTTGGTGGCGAAGGGAGATGCGGCTATTGTGCATTGTGGCACTAAGCGCATGCTCGCCGACACCATGACCAAGGCACAGCCCAAGGACAGGCACGACGCGAGCTACATGGAGCTCGGTCTGCGTTGTGTGTTGTCCCAGCCGATAGGTCCCCAGAAAGCTTCACTTACTGCGTCTATTGCCCGTGATGACGCTTGTGTGGAAGCTCTATTAGCTTCTATAGTCATTGTCGCAACACGCCCTGTCCTTGTGTCACTGAGGAAGTCCACTATACGTGTGCCACCTCAAGGCCACGCATACTCTGAGACCAATCAAGGGTTTGCTCGTACTCCATGTTGCGGTGAGTGCCTCCATAGTTTTAGCAGTGGAAAGAAAGTCCACTACCACCACACGCCAGCTGTTGTGGCTGCTATTGCTGTTGTCCCTTCCCGCATCACTTTTTCCCCTCTGTGCCCTGTGTGACTGCTGCAATGTCCTCTGTGTGGCCGCTCGGAGTTGGGGAGGAGGAGGAGGAGGAGGAAGCGGTGGAGCTAGTGCTGGTGCATTGGGATAGAGGCGTCGGAGGGGTCGCAGACACTGCCGCCACAAGTGGACTTTACAGATGGGCGATAGCAGCCTAATGAGCCCATGTGGCCTAGAGGAAGTAGCGATGGGTCCAAGGGAGCAGCTGTGGTGACTCCGACAACTTAGAGAGAGCCACATGGTCGAAGCCCGTAAAGAGCTTCAGGTGATCCAAGTGGTCCCCCATCATGATGGCATCGAGTGCCCACAGCTGCATCTTGCCACCGGTGCCAAGGCGCATGTAAAGGCAAATTGTGCACCTCCAGTAGTCAAATGAAAGCTCCAAAGGACCCTGACGGAGGGAGTGATACTTGACAGAAACCTGCCCTTGGATGGACACAATTCCAATGCACCCCGATGGATTTGCACCTTGTGTTCACGACTCTCTTTTTTGTGTGCGGATTCCGAGTCTAACGTGAGCTTTCTAGTCGCCTCACGCTTTGTCTCTTGGAGTGGAAGGGAGTTTCAATACAGTCGGTTTTATGAAGGGAATAACGTGATTTTACATTAGTTTTGAACATGGACATGATCTGAACGTTTGTAGGGCTAGTCATGACCTCTCCAACGCACCAAACCGTACACAATACGGATCAGCATATCTCCCGCTACGTCAGCCAAAGCATGGCACCCAAAACCGGCTGCTCAGTTGGCTGCGCGCACTTTGTCGCCCGCCGAGGCGCCCTCACACATCAAGGACCCATCAAAAGGCCTTTCCGGAGGCGCAGATGTCCCTACACATAGTGGCGGTTCTCCTCGTGCCTTTGGGGTCTGTTTCAATGAGTTGATAGTTGAGTTTGGTGATGGGGATTGATATGGGTCGAAACCTGTTCGCGGACCTGCAGTCGGAGTTGTGACAATCCCCGACTAACAAAACGTACAACTGAGTTTCGGACGCTGAGCCAGAGTTTTGGCTAATTCCCTCAGTAAAAATTGTACTACTGACATCCGGTGGATCATTCACCAGAAGCCTCTGCAGCCATTCTGGAGGAAAATCCCCAGATGGACATTTGTTACTTGGTCCGGTTGATTATTCACCGGAAGTCAAGTTGCGGAAGGCTCCCAAAGCCGCCACGCACATCCCACTTTTGGAAGCTCATATCTCCCTCGTTACTTGTCCAATTCCCGTGAAACAACTTCCATCAGATTCACTGAATCGTCAACTTTCATAGGCAATCCTCAATTTTGGGATCAAAATAATCCTCAAGCCGCTAGATTGAACTGCGAGGATTTTCCTCTCTCTAGCGACTCGCCTGTGCCTCCTGACGCCGCACTTGGACATGCAGAGGGGCAAATCTTCAACAAAACTCATGTAGTCCGGCCGCCTTTGTGGTATGGGTCTCTGCAACAAGGAGTGTCAGGGCCAGCTCCCAACCGTGGCATCGATCTGCTCTATTCCATGTGCTGATCTTACCCAGGAAGGGACAGAAGTCAATCTCAGTCTCCCGCGGCATGGCGTAGAGCAAACCACACATCGCTCTTGCTGCTGTCTGAACCTGGTGAGCATTGCGAGGCTGGTACTGGCTGTGGTAGTAAGGCTAGATTCCCTTGGAGCCTGTCCACACCTTATTTCAGGGCCCTCGTTGGTGTTGTAACGGGGTGGAGGTGTCTCAAATTCCTTCGGTCGCTGCTCCGTGGGGAGGGAGACCTCAGGCTCAGGAGGTGCTGGACAGTGTATAGGGAGACCACCAGTGAGAGAGATGCCACCAAAAGTAAATGTTACTGAACGAAGCACCTGATCCTGACAGAGAGATGGTGGCAGAGTGAGAGGCTTTGACCGGAGACGTAGCTCAAAAAGACGATCCTCGAGTACACGAATCTCGTCCTTGCAAGTGTCATCATCTATCTCCACCACATCCCAAGTGTCAACCTGTGATGAGGCGTGTTGAGGCCGCGCCGCTGTATAGGATGTAGACTGCTAAACATATGGTGTAGCTCTAGTAAATCCTCATGGTGCCTACTGTGAGGGCCCTGAACAACCCCGTAGTAACTCCACCATCTCGTGCAACGCGTCAATCTGCTGCTGTTGTTGCTAGCACAACTTATCCTGCATCCAATGAAGCTCGTCAATCGCGAGTAACTATGATTATGGAATCACGATGCCCGAAGAGGATGAATGGCAGGGATCTCCTATCCCTTTTGTCCTTGTCACACACAAGCGCCATTGTAGTGCTCAGTATAGGAACGAGTTTCAAATTCTCCAGAAGAAGAAGGAACCAACAGCGTTTCTTAAGGAGTTAAAATTTCTAGAAATTTTGACGTATTGACCTCAAAATTGGTGATGTTAGCACAGTTGATGATGACATCAATGTTTTTACGCTTGTAACAGAAACTTAGCATTTTGTTTTCTAGTGCATTTTATGCTAGCTATTCTTTGGGAATCACACGGACTCCACATGATGGGTGAGGGCGACCGCGTCATCCCCCGCTCTCGGCTGAGTAGGGGAGTTATGGTTAATCGTGCTATTCTAATACACTATGTAATGTGTGTACATGGTACATGCAATACCTCAAGTTCCTAGTTATTTACATGCATGCATACACTTTGTAATACACCATTGAACTAGTGGAAGAATGTTTTATACTGATAAAATATTTGAATTATACCGTGGTTTCTTATGTGTGCGAGGTCTGTTTAATTATGTGTATTCAGATGTGTTAGATAGCCTACTTATGTACTTACGTGATATGGTGGGTACATTGGTCTCCCATCATATATGTCGCAAACGTATAGCGACATCGCGAGATACTTTATACCTCGAAAGACCTTAGTTGTGATTTCGCTTGAAGTTCGGAATGGGCCGCTCGCGTCTTTCGCTCAACCCTGACAAAGTCCGTGGTACCCCCCCCCCCCC